>JAWWUD010000222.1:0-74999 GCA_033964015.1 Scolanthus callimorphus
ACTCGTGCGTGTATTTCGGATCTTTAAACTCTCCCGCCACTCTAGCGGGTTGCAAATACTAGGCCTAACTCTGAAAAAGAGTTTACGAGAACTTGGCCTGCTGATTTTCTTCTTGTTCATTGGAGTTGTTATTTTTTCGAGTATGGCGTATTACGCGGAGGCTGGTTCAGTGGACACTCAATTGGGTCGCAGTATCCCGGATGCATTCTGGTGGGCCTTGGTTACCATGACGACCGTCGGGTACGGCGATTTGGTGCCTAAGACTCTATGGGGGAAGCTGGTTGGGTCTTGTTGCGCCCTGTGCGGTGTGCTGGCAATTGCGCTACCTGTCCCAGTGATTGTTTCCAACTTTGATGCTATTTATAAGAAACATAGGAGTCGCAAGATCAAAGCTGGTAAGTCTGGTTAATCCGGTTTACACAGGAGCCGGTTGCAAGTAGCCTTATCTCGTACCATCAGAGACGGCGAACCCGGGGGGAGCTAGGGGGATAAAGCTAGCCCCCTCCGCCCATTTCGCCAAGTCTCACTAGTCTCAGCCCCACCACCTTGCCATACAATCTTACTCTATATAATGATCCCCCCACTTTGAAAACTGTTCCGCCGTCCATGGCCATGTTTGTCGATAGCGTATCCTCTCTCAGCCCCACCACCTTGCCATACAATCTTACTATATATAATGATCCCCCCACTTTGAAAACTGTTCCGCCGTCCATGGCCATGTTTGTCGATAGCGTATCCTCTCTTTGTCATAGAAATAGAACCGCAAATTCTGCAGCACTGGCGGATCTAGGGGAGGTGCTTCCCCCTTCCAAGAGTAAATTTATGGAAATGTATAAGCGTTTCAGATGTTATCTTTTGTGTTATCTTTTGTGTTATCTTTTACACCTGTTTCAATTAACGTTGATCTGCAAAACGTAAAACCATGAACCATATGGTATGTAACTCCTGCCTAAAACGAAGCAGTTCACGCCAAATTGTGTCTCAAAGTAGTAAACAAAGTGCCATTGGGTGGTTTTAGCCCGGGGGGGAGGGGCTCCCCATAAACATAGACGGGAGTGCTCGTCCTATCCCTTAGGGTATAAAATTCACCAAACTGCTATCTCTTAGGGATGTCCAAAGAATCTGCTATCCCTTAGGGGGTCTCACGCCAATGGTGACCTAGAAATTCAGCGACAACAGAATAAATTGTTTCAACTTGATGGTAATTTCAAGGACTGCAATAACATTAGGATTTTCCGCATCCAATTTGCTATCTCTTAGGGGGTAAAATTCGCTGCTGACCACACCCAATTTGCTATCCCTTAGGGTTAAAGTCAATTTTCCCGACGAGCACCCCCGTCTATTTTTATAGGGAGTCAGTCGGTTTAGTTGGGTTAGTTTAGTTTGGCTTGCCAAACTCAAGGAAAATACGAGAAATAGCGTCTTCATTTAATATGATGCATGGTTTTACGTTTTGCAGAGCAACGTTAATTGAAATAGGTGTAGTCGTGTGACCCTCCCTTCCCAAATTCCTGGATCCGCCACTGTAGAAATTTACAGTAATTTGAAATCTCAGCTGCTGGTGTCGTAAGGAGCGTACATTTTGATGCATAGTGTGGACTTCAATTAGGGTTTCTTCTGCTAAAAAGTACTTTTCGCAGTTCCTCCCTCTATCTCTATTGTTCAAATTGAAATTCTAGCCTGGAATCGAGTTTACCGTTGAACAACTTTGCTGTAAAGCTTAACAAACCATTAGAATTCAAGCTCACACTTGATATAGCTGTTGTGTGCTTCATAAATTTCATTTAATATCAGAAATGGTGTAAAGCAAAATAAAGGAAAATATTGGCCAACGGTAGGCATGATTTCAGACTAGAATTTCAATTTGAATCACAATAGGGCGAAGAAATTTGAAAGGGACTGTTATCGAGAGGGTAAAAGTTCAAAGCAAATTCAACTTTCTTTAGCATAAACAGGATGGTATGTTGTGGACGTTGTATAAAAGAAGATAAAGCCTCCTTGTAACCTCCTCCTATTAATTATACCTATTTCTCTGCACAGAACCTATAATAGCTCCGTAGAATGGATTCCAGCTATAACGCACGCGCGCACTGCATGTCGGTAGATGTGGGACATTTGTCGAACAAACTGTTAAAAAAGGGCGCGCTGCATTCTGGTAGTTGTGGGACACGGATTGGGAATTTCCAGAAACATATAAATGACTAAGTTAATGTTATATGTTTCTGGCATCTGAATAAAGACGAGCGCGCGCGCTTATAGCTGGAATCGTCCATTGCATTCATTCTAAAAAAAGATTGCATCCTGTGATGCTTAGCGTTGCCCTCATAGTTTCTGGTAATACGCCCGGGCTACCTGTGGCTTGCCCCAGGCCCTTTGGCCGATAAAGAAACAGAATGTCAACCAAGAGTAGCGTGTTTCTCGAACATCTGTAAGTTTTGGTGGATTGTTCTGCTTATTTCGCTAAATAATGAGGAAACATATACTTACATTGACCAAATAAGGAATTTCCTAATAAGGTAACATTGCAACAGTGGCAAGTCAACGTTTGGTGACAAACGTCTTTATAGTTGTTGTGTTGTCTGAGCGAATGATAGTCTCCTCGCAGCCGCCCGGATCGGAGCCACGCATAAGCGAATGATAGGTCTCTCACGAAGAGCTACTCGAAACAAAACGACAGCATCACATATCGCCAAACTGTCGACTCTCCACCAACGTTGCAAAACTTCCTTATAAGGAAATCTCCACCTTATTTGGAAGGTCTGTAAGTTATAGCTTTTTAGTAGAAACCCACACCCCACTCGCATACTATCACGAATCCTACAATCTGATTGGCTCCGCTATTCACTATCTATCACGTAATAGATAGTGAGTAGCGAAAACGCTAGCGCCTAGCGCAAAAATTTCCTAAAACCATGAATTAAAATGAATACGTCTAGCAACAACTCGAAGGTAGTATGCTAGTGGGTTTCTACTAAAACAATTAGACTACTCGTTCTCGATGAGTCGCTCGTTCTATTGACTCATAGAAAACTCGAACTCGTAGTGTAATTGTTAAAGATATCCAAGTAGGGAAATTCACTCGAGAAACAACGTTCTCTTGGTCGCCATTTTGTTTTTACCCCCGCCGAGGGGCCTGAGTCTAGATTTGAACACCACACAGGCAGCCCGCACTTTCTTGATACATGAAAAACAAACATCTCGAGCCTTTTACCCACTAGTTGTGATTATACACATGAGCGATTGTTTTGAGAACAACGCACTTAAAGAGACCTCCCTGGTTTCGCTTTAATAAGAATCCAATCGGAGGCCTTTGCATTAAAATGATGCCAGGGTCAAAGTCGTCCATTTACTGACAAAAATATCAACAACAACAAAAACAGCATTGTCTGATTTCAAGCGGTGAGTAGCATAAGTGCCTGGGGTGAATCCACGATTACCGTACAAGACACACGTAAAGAGAAAGGGCGTGTTGAACTCTACAAAATCCCAATGTTTGTTTTTTTATCGGGTCAATAGAGATCGAGAAACAGCCATCCAAAAAGTTTACAAGATTCGTGTTAAATTCGGATGTGGCGTCCGGCAAACCAAGGAAATTTCCCTGGGCAAATCATACAAATGTTACAGAACCTCGGCATATCACAGGGAATTTCTGCAGAAAACTATCCATGGGAAAAGCTGAATTTCCCATGGTAGAAGAATGGGAAGTGTTGGGATTAATTCCCATAGCTGTCGTTGTGAATTCCGAACACTTCCCATACGCGTGCCTTGGGAAATTCAGCTTTTCCCATGGACGGGTTTCTGCAGATTCCCTATGTATCATCTTGGAATAGTTGTGTCTTGAATCGAGATAGACCTCCTCGGCTTGCCCGTTTGTTTTGCCCATTTCAGATCACGTGGCATTCCGATGAGTATTCTTTCTTTCTTTTTCTGCTACGCACCGAAGGATATGCTTGATTTTACATAATTCCTACTTTCTCTTTTGCAATACTAAATCCTGTTGTTCAACTCTTTTTTTATGTGTCTTCCATTTCCTTTTTTTCTCAAACAGTTATTATATATATATATTTCCTGCCCGCCTAGATTAGCTTTGCTACCTGCGGGTCTGGTAATGATTATTGTATTCTGTATATAGAAATAAACTTGAACTTGAACTTGAATATATGAATATGGAATCATTCCAAACAAAGAGAGAATACTCATAGGAATGACACGTGATCTGAAATGGGCAAAACATTACGCCCAAGCCGAGGAGGTCTATTGACCCAATCAACGCTAAACGTTCGCTTGGCTGTAGTAAAACAAAATACTCCTAACTTAGAGCAGATTTCAGACGAGTGTCGAAAGATTTCAGACGAGTGTCGAAACATTTCTCAAGTCTCAGAGTTTTAATGTTTATGAAAATGCGGCGAAGTAGTGCATTCTGGGTAGAATGGGTTGACTCCAGAGCCTGTGGCAGCCGCCATTTTGACAGCATAGCAACATAGTAGGAAAAAGCATTTATTTCCATCGGCTGAGTTGGAGAATACAGAGCAATTTTCTAGATTGAATTTGGTAAATAAAATTTGGTACTTTTGTCTTTAGATGTTGATTTAGGGGGAGTTTCTTTGGGAAAATCCGGATTCGGATTCTTGGAACCCCAAAACGGATTTTTCGTTTCTTTTGAAAAATCCAAAAAAGGATTCTGAATCCTCCAAATCCCCTATCGTCGTGGATTCAGAAGATTTAATCCAAATCCGGATTCGACGGATTCTGAGTCCTTGCGTTTCTCTGTGAAAGGATGCGAAAATTTCAGCGTATCTTTCGTTCTAGTACAAAAATCCATGAAATTTCACGTCGAATCCGAATCCGGATTTTTCCCAAAGAAACGCTCCCACGTCATTCGTCTTCTATATCGAACGAAACAACAAAGGAATAGCTGACATGGGCTGTTAAATAATTATTGTATTGTATTGTATTGTTTTAAAAGTTAAAAGCAACTCAAGTTAAAAGCAACGTTATAGCGGAGCTCCTTAGCGGCCGAAGGCCGCAGAGCGGAGCACCATAGGTATCGCAGGAAGAATACAATAGCTCAAAGTAGAACTCAGGTATACAATCGACTTCATTTTTCATGGTTCAGCGGTATTCCCATTTGGGTATTGCTGGCGCGTCCGTGTCTGTGTGCGCCCCCCCACACAGGTAAACCAAGACCCCAGCACAAAAAATATGTAACCGGGAGCTCCGCTTTTAGCCAGTGGCTAAATCTATATATTATTTTCTATTGTTCAGGACCAGAGGATGAAGAAGCGAGAAAAATCAGCATCATGGTCTCATCATGTTCGACTTCGTCCTTCGATGGTGATTCTCCGACTATGGACAGAAAGAAGCATTCGGATGACGAGGGGCATGACCCGCGCCAAAAAGGCGACGAAAAATACAACGGGAACATACCTCACGAATCTGAGGAAAACGAGAACCAAAATTCGTCTCGAGCGAATCCCGAAAAACTTCCTCTTTTGGAAGTCCAAGAAGAGGACATTGAATTGGAGCCGTTGGCAAACACTGAGCAGAATTCCGATGTTACAAAAGAAGAAGAAGATGGCCAAACAGGGCGGCAAACGTCTGTTTGAGAAAAAGAAGCTGACACACGATAAGTACGCGAATAAAAAAACGTCGTTAGGCTTCTGAAGTTAAATTTCTAAGCAACAAAATAAAATAAAATGCTCAATTATGCGGTTGATAATTGGTGGAGGTCTAAATAAGGTCCGGTAGGATAATGACAAAGTGAAGAAGCAAAAAACACCATAATGATAACGTTAAACGGTGTCCATGCAAGCTTGTCTCACATCTTGCATCAAATGAAATGTCTGGATTCGCGACTCTGTGCCTTCCGGTCTGCGCCGTGCAACATTGCCGGATTTCAATCCGAGTGTGCCTGGGGCGAATCCCTTAATATTGCCATTATCGAAACGAGCTCCACATAAAGAGGAAGAGCATATTAAACCATACAAAATCCTAAAGTTTGGCGTTGATTGTGTAAATTCCGATCGAGATACAGCCATTCCAAGATGCCGGAATTTTATAAGCTTTATGGTTTTTCGGACGCTGCGTCCGGATTTCACACAAATCTTGTAAAATTTTGGACTTTTTGAATGGCTGTTTCTCGATCACTATTTGACAGGTTGATACCCAACTTTGATTTTGTATAGTTGAGCATGCTCTTTCTCTCCATGTCGGTCTTGAACGGATAATTGATATACCGTTTCCGGGAAACGTTGTCACCCCAAAAGCCTATAAGCTTGAAGCGCAAAGGATAATGGGGGCAGCTAAACTGCTACTGTTTGATCTGAATTCAGACAGTTATCGCAACCACAGGTAAAATCATTAAATTTCAGCACATTTCTAAGCATATTTGTTTCTTATATTTTGCAGAAATTCAAATAAATCTTTACCCATACTCCCTAGCGCACCAGGCTTTGTTGCTTTTTCCAGTGACAACGTATCCCGGAAACGGTATATATTAAAGGATTCGCCCCAGGGCACTCACGGCTTGAAATCCGGCAATGTTGGTTTTATCCAATGACCCTTGTTGGAGTTTAAATTTGGTGTTCAGTGCGCATGCAATTTTAGTCCGAATCTTTTGTTTAACTTCTCTTTGTTCTTGTTAAACAAAAGAAATCAAGAAATTCGGACTAAAATCGCATGCTCACTGAACACGAAATTTAAACTCAACTAGGCTTATCGTCTCATTATCACATCTCGATCGATTGCCAAAATGTTGGATCATTTTTAGCAATGCTTTCACAAAATGAAAAAGAACATGTCTTTAAATGAGCTATACTTTAACTGCGAGGTTTCATAATTCTGTGAACTCTTCACTAGACTTTCCCGAAGCCGTTCCTCTTTTCAGTCAACGCGCCCTTCGCTTCGCGCACTGAGAAAAAATAATACAAGACCTTTTTGTTCGCTTCGCTCTTAGGAAAAGCACAAAGGACGACTTGGGCAAGTCTTCACCGACTATAGTTTTCAAAGCGTCTCTGAATTAAACATCTAAAGGCCCGTTCACATGGCGCGATTTAAGCAGCGATCTGAGGTGCGATTTATGTCGCGATGTCATATCGCGCGGTGTGAACGGCCGGCGATCTTATGGCGATTTCACTTGCGACGTCGCAGGCGTTTTGAACATGTTCAAATTACACTGCGATGCGGATGCGATTTCCTGTGATCGCCAACAAACTGACAAATATCGCAGAGCTAAATCGCCGGCCGCGCCGTTCATACCGCGCGATATGACGTCGACGATCGCCGCAAAAATCGCGCCTCAAATCGCAGCAAAGATCGCGCCGTGTGAACTGGCCTTAAGGCCTAGAGCATACGCCCAGTTAAAGTCAAGCAATGCATAATTTGTTATTTGAAAGTGTAATGAGTCGGTATCTTTTGAAAACAATGTAATCGACGCGACCGTAATATACCTCCTCGGCTTGGGTGCAGTAATGTTTTCCCATTTCAGATCACGTGGCATTCCCATGAGTATTCTCTCTTTCTTTTTCTGCTACGCACCGAAGGATATATGAATATGGAAGCATTCCAAACAAAGAGAGAATACTCATGGGAATGCCACGTGATCTGAAATGAGCAAAACATTACGCCCAATCCGAGGAGGTCTATTGGACATTATGCCCTAGGCCTAAGCAACCCGAAAGTTTTTGCAAAACTCCTGAGTGATATTTGTGGTTGCTGAGGCTAGTTCAGACGTCGAACTTTTGCCGCGTTGAATCCGATAGTTAGAAATTTAATTTGCAGCTTAGAGGACACTTTGTCTAGTGCAAAAGGTAAATCTAGGTGAACCATAGCAGAACAAAAAGTAATGTAAAGTTTTTTTTTTATTATTCTTTCTTTGGTTATAAATTGGAAAAAAAAACTGAATTGGTTCGACGCGGCAAAACATCGAGGAGTGTAATTTTTGCCCGGGGGGGTCGGGGATGATCATCGGAAATTTTCAGTTTCACCCCTAAAAGATACCAAACATGGCGGCGTCGCTCAAATAATGTCTTACCCTAAAAGATACCTTAAAAGATGAGGTCGTGTGTACCAAGTAGGCGCGAAGGGGGCAGGTAACAGGTAAAAGTTACCCATCAAGAAATTTCCGTGTTTGACTCAAATCTGCCTTTAATGTTGTCTATTTTATTGTCTTCTCGTCGCTCTTTCTTACACGGCTTTAAGGACCACCATCATGAGACAAAACAATTTCGACACATATTTCGAATTCGACCCTAAAAGATACCAATCTCCCTAATTTTATTGAAGATCAAGATCACCCCTAAAAGAGACCAAGACCCCGTCATTTTAACCCCTAAAAGATACGACGATCATCCCCGACCAAAAATATGGGAGTCCCCCCCCCCCCCCCCCGGGAATTTTTGCGATCGAAAGAATCTGCTAAACACGCTTTGACTTTTGATTCAATCAGAGTTTCGAAAAATTATATAATCGGCAGTAGCTACGGTATTATTTTTTCGCTCAAAGTGGTCACTCATTTGGCCCATGATTGTTATAAAATTATTTAAAATTTTATTCTATTTTTAGTTCGTATTTACGAACCGTGCTTTTTGTATATGACGATTATTTTATTGTATTGTAAAATTGCAGAAAAATTATCAAAAGATTTTGTACGTGATACTTTTTTAAACACTTTCAATGACACTTTTTAATAATTTTTCCGCCATTTTTTATCTCGCGCAGTATATTTTTGCTAAGAAACAAATGAGTTCACGGTGATAGTGAGAATAGGGAATTTCTGTAGAAACCCATCCATAGGAAAAGCTGATTTTCCCATGGTAGAAGAATGGGAAGTGTTCGGAATAGTCCAGTTTCGAATTCTCTAACCGCTGAATAGGCATCAACAGCGCATCGTATAAATACTGTAGGAGCCTCGGTTTGAAACGGAAAGTTGCGAATACCAACGAGTCCAAAAAGTTTGTCTATTGTCTCCATAACAACAACAAATTTCTTTATTTACATATCAACGCTAAACATTATATACAGAATGAAAAACAAAACACATGCGTTGGATATCAATGCTACCTAGAAAATAACTAACAAGCTAATCGAGCTAGGCAGCAGGGCCATATGTACGATTAAATGAAAACGTCAGACGAGGCACTAAAATACAAACAACACAGAATACGTCGGTGATGACAAGGTGATGAAAGAGAAAGCGAAATGGGAGACACTAATATGAATTTAGAAAAACTGAATTTGATAGAAAGCTTAAATTTGATGCTAGTCCAGATATTGCTCCTTGGAAACGAATGTTTCCATTCAAGCTTCATCAGTTTCTCGTCGGTATTCACAACTTTTTCTACTTCTAACTGAGGCTCAAACTGTAGTTATGCGCCGCCGATAATAAAAATAATAATAAATATGTTCATTATACTTTTTGCCGCTTAGAGATGCCTATTCAGCAGTAGTTTAGAGAATTCAAAACTGGAGTATTTACGTGGAATTCACAAGGAGAGCCATGTGAAATCCGAACTTCCCATTCTTCTACCATGGGAAATTCAGCTTTTCCCATGGATAGGTTTTCTGCAGAAATTCCCTGTGGAGGTCGAGGTTTTTTGTTACTGACAAATGTCACTCGCTATATCATGCGATAATCGGATTTTTTTTGCGCAGCAACCTGCAGAAGTTCTTACCTAGCTTAAAGCTATGTCACACGAGGCAATAGTGTTGCGTTGCGAATTGCAGTGAATATTGCGCGTCTGTCATACCGATGTTGCATTGCCAGTTGCAGAAAAGTAGATTGGATTTCTACTTTTCGCAACATTGCGAGCAAAACTGCTGCGTGTGAGATGTCTCTACAACTCGCAAGGCAATGTTTACTTCTTATTAGCCAATCAACGCATGTCATTCATGTTTTTACTTGGATAAGCTGCTGTAATTTATAATTTTATCGCGGGCGTATTGCACGTTGCAAAAAAATTGCGAGTGTGTGACATAACAAAGTCGAATATGACAACTTCCACGATGAAACGGGCTTTCAACGTTTGCTGAGGCACATGGCCTTCTCACATTCAAATTCAAAGTAGATGTTTAGGCAACGCTTTCTTGGAAAAAGTCATAATAGATTCAACGGGAATATTGGCAAAATTGGCTTCCGTTTCCATGGTGCGTGTGTCAATTGTCAACAACAATATGACGTCATTTCAATGTATCAAACCTAATGCCGTAAAAAGTGACGTCACAAAAAGCGAGCAAACTAGATTTCGCTACGTACTTTTAGCCAATCAGAATCTATAAAGTGGCATGGGTTCATAATATAAGTTAGTTATCATATTAATGGCGAGAATAGAGCAGATTTGTACTATGACTGTGAAAAGTGCCGCGACACGGCGTAGCAAATTCGCAGTAGCGGCGCGGAACCTGGCCTGCTGTAGATACGGAATGAAATCGCGTAGTCGCGGTCGCGGTCGCGGTCACGGTCGCGGCACGGTCACGGTCACGGTCACGGTCGCGGCACGGTCGCGGCACGGTCACGGTCGCGGCACGGTCACGGTCGCGGCGCGGCACAACTTTGTCGCGGCACTTTTCACAGTCATACGAAATCTGCTATAACGTTCAATTAAGATAATAACGCTGATAAAATGTTAACATAATACACATAAAATGGGCTCTCTGAGCTAGTGACCTCCTGACAAATAGTGACATTGTTTATGTAGAGCATGCCGAATTGCTTTGTAAAATGTTAGCTAGATTTATGATATATTTGCAGTAGTCTATATATATATATATCCATAGGTTGTAATTTCTTATTAGTATTGTTAATTTATCTGGCCGAGTTACCCGCAAAATGATGTATATTAAAATTTTGGAAATACTTTTGTTAGGAATGAATATTTTTGCAAGCGGGCCAAAGTGATACTTTTGTACAATAAAATATGGCAATGTGTTGACGTTTGTGTTTTTGTTGCGCTCCCCCCCCCCCCCCCCCCCCCCCCAGGGACCGCGCGTCTCCAAATTCCAAGATGGCGCCCGTTCAGCAGGCTACTGTTTCTGGCGAGTCGATCTCTCTTTTTTGTTAGGCAATGCCTAAAAGCGGAACTTCAAACGTAGAACTTCTTACATTTCAGTGAATTTTGATATGGTCACCCTGAAATTTATGGATGTAATTTTACGCTTGTAAACTGACCGATTATTTTATTGAAAAAACAGATTCTCTCTTATATTAGCCTGCGAACAGGCTCTCCTGTGTTGTTATTCGGAGTTTTTTGTTTCGAGTTCAGGAACCCTGTGGCGCGCGGTCGGGGTCGGGGGAGCGTGGGGCCGAGCACAGAAAGGAGAGCCTGCAATGGCCTTTATTCGTTACGAGTACTCCGTTCAAAATCCAAACGTAAAATACTGATTGGCCAATTTCTCACGTGACGACAGAAACCATCAGAGCGTGCTACAACGTGCTACAAGTGCTGAAATCAAAATGGCGGCGAATGTTGACACAAATTCTCAACTACATAACGCCATCGAAGCGCTTTCCGTACACGCCTCAAAGCCTATCAAACTGAAGAGAGAGCAAGAGGTTGACTTTCTCGAAGGACTTCTCCCTGGCGTTGAAACAACTACTCGCTTTGAGACGAGCGCTTGTCGGGGTTTATTAATATCTGCTAGAGCCGTGGAAAGCTTGCAATAATTCAATACTTTTCTAAAGCATCCAGGGCAGATTCTTGTAGACAGCGAGTTTTTGTTTTCCAGCTCGACACCAGCACTACCGAACAGCGACGAAAGCACTAAATTTTGACAACCATAGATCTCTGTTGCAAGGTTTGAATACGTTGACAAACGACGCTAGAGAACCGTATTGTGTTCTCAAAGAACACTTGCAAAGCCTACAGAAATCGTCAGTTGTGACTGATACGCTTTCGGGCTTTCTACCCTTTCGTCTATAGGTTTTCTTTGGCGTTTCTTGGAGATTCATGCAGACGCGGAGAAGCACGTGAACCGGTTAAAACAAACTTTCTGTTTTGACAGTTGTTTGGATGAGTGAGCATGACCCCAAGGGTCACTTCCGGTGAATTTTGATAGGTTCGTGCCATTTTGATGATTGACAAGAGATTAACAAATGTAATCAAGCGGAAAAAGGGGCAGTTCCCAAACAATACAGAGACTATTGCAGGCGCTAGCCTCGCAAGCTCGGCTCGAAATCCACTCGCTATCGCGAGCGGATTTCCCGAGCGCGCTTCGCGCGCTGTCGAAATCTGTTCGCTATCGCGAGCGGATTTCTCCTAGCCCCCCGAGAATTCGCAAACAAGCTACCCAAAATCGCAACAGAATTCGCAAACAAGCTACCCAAACTTCGCCACGCCAGCTATCACAAGCGGATTTCTCCTAGCCCCCTAGAACTCTAACTAGCGCCTGTGTGCAGGCTACTCTTATATCGCGGGGTACAGCCAACAGCAGAGAGTTTGCAAATATTTTCCCATTTTCGCTATTATTGTCCAAGTCCCTTTTGTCTCCTTAGTAATAATAATAATAATAATAATAATAATAATAATAATAATAATAATAATAATAATATAATAATAATAATAATAATAATAATAATAATAATAGTGCGGTCCAGAGACTGTTCTCGAGCAGTGAAGAGGCCACCAGGATAGTGGCCTCTATGCAGAGAACAGTCCTAATGGAAGGGGAAACCACTTTAAGAAAGATCCTCGGAGGAGTCGTGCAACTGGAATAGGCAGCCGTCTATATTTAATTTCGATTTTTATTTTTATTTATCTATTTATTATCTACTCATATACTGTACACAAGAAAGAGGGACGGTGACCTCCCCAGCAATGCTTGGTGGGGAGATGGAATGGCCGCATTGAAGAGCGGCTTTTTCTCTTCATAATAATAATAATAATAATAATAATAAAATAATAATAATAATAATAATAATATAAGGGGCAAGGATCCCTGGAGGAGTAGTACCTTTTCTAGTGGCCCCTGTGGCGTCCTAGACTGGTCTCCCCACATCCAGCGTTAAGTGAAGCGAACCCCGGTCACGTATGACTGGGCAATTATGGCCTACTCCAAGCGGCCACTAGCCTCTCCTTAACGAAGACCGTCCGTGCGTGGTGAAGAGCCACATCCTTCACGAGGTGCCCCTGTGAACATCACAGAACACGGCGGATCTAGGGGAGCATACCCCGATATAAAACCCAACACGCTGTTGGTAATCGTCACCCCAAGGTTGAGTCACGTGCTGAGGGGGTGCCGAAGAGGTGGCCGACACGTCAGGAGGTCGAGAACGTACAACTCGCAGACTTGGCGTTTCTGTGTTTTAGTGAGCCTTACCTGGAGAGCCGGGCAACTCAAGGTGGACTGTGAAAATCCCGAGCGTCACAGTATTCCGGCAGTCCATATATGTACTGCTGGGGAATGGAATTATGAGCAATTTTCCTATCACAGATCTAGATGCTACAAACCAAACAAATGCAGCGCAAGCTGAGAACGACATGGCAGCAACTAGAACTAACCAACCGAGAGGTAAGAGACCTGAATGGACTCTTGAAGAAAAGGTACGACTCGTCCAGATAGAGATGGAGGAGAGAGAGCGAGGAAGTGGTTTTATGAAGCGGGTTAAGGACCGCTGGAAAAATGAGGCGCAAACAAAAACATCAGTTTCAGCGCAAAATCTGGCAGATAATGCAAGGAGGTTTAAACGGGAAGATGAAGTATTGCGCAGACTCGGGCAACATTCGGAGAGCGCACCACTTCCTGCAGATACGCCAACAGACAACGTTGAATGGACTACAGAGAGAAAGATCAGACTAGTGGAAATAGACATCGAGGAGAGAAGCAGAGGTCCTGGATTTATGAGGAGAGTAGGAGATAGATGGAGTGAAGAGTTTGGCGAGAGGCTTAAAGACCAAAAGCTTAGAGATAATGCTGCGAGGTTTAAAAAAGAACAGCATATTGCGAACTTGGTATTAGTAAGAAAGAGGGGAGATGGAGAAGGACACTCGAGTATGAACCCACCTACCGACGAGAGAGGAGTAGTAGTAGATGAGGAGAACGATGGTACTGTTACGATTGAGGAAGAAGGCGTAGAAGAGGAGAATTGGACGGAGGAAGAGAAGCGCTTGAAAATGGTGTTCGATAGAGAACTGGAGCTGCTAGAACCCTTAGTAGATGGGGATATGGAGGAGAGGAATAGATTGCCTAAACTCAGAAGGGTGCCGCCCAAATTATTCCAACGTGCAAACAAGATACTCACTGCACACCTCAAGGACACTGAAAAGCTAGAAGCGATTACGGACGCCGTGTATGCTATGGGAAGAGCAGTGGCGAAGGAACTTGATATCAGGATGAGAGCACCTGGTGAAGGCAGAAAGGCATCTGGAGAAGGCGATCGGAGGGAGAGGAAGCTGCGACGTCAAATCAAAAGCCTTAGGCAGAGAATATCAAGGGTAAACAATGAGTTACATCGAAGAAAGCAGGGACGGGGAGCGACGAAAAAAGAAGCAAGGGCTTTACAGGAGCTGAGAAAGCATGTCGAAAGAGGCTCAGTGGAAACACAAGATCTCCTGAATGCCTCAGAAAAGTGGCTAGATGAGCTAAGGGCTAAGAAGGTGATAATAGTTAAAGCGATGGAGAGGAGGAAGAGAAAGAGAAATAACGCCAAGTTCACAGAGGACGAAGGAGCCTTTTATAGGCAGGTCAATGATACCAAAAACTACAGGGGTAAACCACCACAAATGGAGAAGTTTGTAGAGTTCTGGGGTGGCCTTTGGGAAGAGGAAAGGACAACTAGTGAACAACCATGGATGCAGGCAATCAAGGAGGAGTTGAAGAAGAAAATCCATGATGTGCGTGAGATTGAAATATCTGAAAGCTCAATCAAGAAGACCATCAGGAGGAGGAAGAACTGGTCAGCCCCTGGCATGGACGGCATACAGAACTTCTGGTGGAAACGCTTCACAGCGACCTGGAGTCCCCTTGTGAGAGTCATGAGGGGTTGGGTCGACAACCCAGACAACATCCCTGAGTGGGTAGCGCTTGGAAGAACGGTGCTGCTACCAAAAACGGAAGATCTCTCCCCAGAAGAGGACTATAGACCAATAACCTGTTTGAATACATCATACAAGTTGTTCACTGGCTTGCTTGGCAATTTCATGAGAGACCATGCGGACCGCAATGGTATCTGGGATGCAGGGCAGCTTGGCGCCTCTGAGGGAGTACTCGGCACGGTAGACCAGCTGCTTATTGACAAGTGCATTATGGACGAAGTAAGAGAGCACAAGAGAGACCTGTGCGTGGCCTTCTATGACTACAGGAAAGCGTATGATAAAGTGCATCATGACTGGATGCTGATGGTCTATGAGTGGATGGGGATCCCTGAGAGTGTGATCAGGGTGCTACGCAAATTGATGTGTAGCTGGAAGACGAGGCTGGAGCTTAATGTTGGAGGCACGAAGATTAAGAGCAGGTGGATTAGTATAAGATGTGGATTCCTGCAAGGCGATAGCTACTCCCCCGTGGGGTTTTGCTTAACGGAAGTCCCGGTGATGATGCTGTTAGAGGGTACAAGAGGGTATAAGATGGGGCCACCGCGAGAGCGGCATACGAAACGAACCCACAGTCTATTCATAGATGACCTAAAGGTGTATCAGCAGAACCATCAGGACATGGAAGCAGCCAATGAGATCATCGTAACAGCGAGCCATGACACGGGAGCAGTATATGGAGTGAAGAAGTGCGCAGAGGTGGTGTTCAAACAAGGAGAAATGATCAAAGGGGAAGGGCTCAAGATACTTGAGGCCAGGGCTCAGGCCCTTGATCCGGACAAGGACGAAACGTACAAGTTTCTTGGACTTGAGCAAGGAAAGGGAATAGACAAGGGGAAGGTCCTACAAAGAGTAATGGACGAGATGTCGAGGAGGCTAGATAGCCTTACAGACCTAGAGCTCTACGACAAGAACCTTGTGAAGGCAGTCAACACCAGAGTTATACCAGTGGCTGCTTATGCCATGAATGTGTGCCAATTCAGTTTGAAAGAATTATACGAGCTAGACATGCTAGTCAAGAACAAGCTACGTGAGAAGAGGATGCTGGGGAGACAAGCGAGCGACGAGAGGTTGTACATGAAGCGGGAAGACGGTGGACGTGGCCTCAAGAGCTTGCGTGCAGTTTACCAGCAGACCAAAGTGCGGGTGGCAACGTACATGGCATGTAGCACGAGCCAATGGATACAAGTGGCCTGGAGAAGAGAGCTCCAAAACGAGTACAAGAGCCTAAGAAGAGAGGCAGAGGAGGCGATGCAAGAGCTGGGAGAAGAGGTCGAGTTTCGAGCGAATGAGGTGAAAAGGAATGGAGAGAGGATTGAAAAGGATTGGGCGGGATGTTGGAAGGAGTTGAAGGAGGCAATAAGGGTGCGGTATAAGGAACAGCTGACTACCAAGTATGTACAAAAGAGCATGCAGAGCCAGGCGTTTGCTGCCCAAGAGAGTGAAGACGCCGCCTGGCTAACGACGAACATATCTCCGCAGAAGACCTCCAGTATTATGGACATGATGGAGCAGATGGTGGAAACGCGGAAGTGGAAGGCGATGAGAGGGATAGGAGATGAGGGACTGTGTAGGCTATGTAACGCACAGGACGAGACCGTCGAACATCTTCTCTCGGGATGCGAGACCATCACCGCGACAGAGTATCTTCGTCGCCATAATAATGCGCTCATGGTGCTGGCCACCAACTGGGCCATGGAGAAGGACCTGCTGGCAGCAAAAGACGCGTGGCAAGGCGCATGGAGAAAAGGTCATGTACTCAAAGGTGACAAATATAAGCTGTGTTGGGACTTCGAGTACAGGTTAAGAAAGAAAAACACGGCTAGGCGACCAGACTTGACCCTGGAGGACGTTGATGAAAAGAGAATCTTCCTGGTAGATATGGCATGCCCCATGGAGCGCAACATAGAGGAAACCAGAAAGACGAAACTTAAAAAGTACCAACAATTAGCATACGAGATCAGAGAACGAAGACCAGGTTTAGAGTGGAGGTGATTCCTGTCGTCATCGGTTGTCTGGGCGGTGGAGTTCCGGGGGCGCGGCGTGCGGTCCAGAGACTGTTCTCGAGCAGTGAAGAGGCCACCAGGATAGTGGCCTCTATGCAGAGAACAGTCCTAATGGAAGGGGAAACCACTTTAAGAAAGATCCTCGGAGGAGTCGTGCAACTGGAATAGGCAGCCGTCTATATTTAATTTCGATTTTTATTTTTATTTATCTATTTATTATCTACTCATATACTGTACACAAGAAAGAGGGACGGTGACCTCCCCAGCAATGCTTGGTGGGGAGATGGAATGGCCGCATTGAAGAGCGGCTTTTTCTCTTCATAATAATATATGTTTATTGAGCCACATAGCAGCATTGGCAGAATTGCAGTGGAGGTCAGAGACAATACTGATATTTACAATACTTAACAGATAATTTGTCTAATTATGAATAACGAACAGTGGTACAGAGAATAACCGTGAGGCACCACGGTGGTATTGGGAATAACGTAACTCAGGGGTTCGCTGATATAATTGCACGACGTTCCGTGAGAGGGATAAGCTCTGCACGTCTGAGCCTCTCACTATATTCTAAGGCGGGGCCGTAGATAATTCTAAGCGCTCTTTTTTGTACGGACTCAATGATGTTTGCTAGATATATGTGCTTAGTATTTGCTTAGTATCTGTAACTGTTTACCTCTTTTAATTATCCAGATCAATCTCTTTGATTATCAATGTATTTTGGGGGGAGTTGGCGTCAAAATGCAACAACTTTTTGCGCTGTGCTGTGCTGGATGTTGAGGACGAAGCACGCGCTCAGTGATCCAAGACGGATTGTGATTTCACGCGCGCAGAATGAATGTGATTGGCTGTGTACACGGGTCGACACTAATGCAAGTGCGCATGCGTAAATAAGAGCCTATGATGTTTTTGTAAACCGCTGAGCGTTCCGTTTTGGCTTGGATGGGTTGATGATACGTATGAGGCTCCAACTCCGCGCCTTCTGCTAATAATGACATTACGATAAAATTTACAGCGGACATGATGGGGTCGTAAGTCATATTTATTGCAGTATACATATAGAGAGTGGTTTTCACATAACTGTCGGGAAACCAATCGCAAAGTAATTGCACCAATTCTGAACAAAACGTATGGAAGTAATTACAAAGTATTTGCAAATTACTCACGACAGTCATTTGAAATCCGCTCTTCCTTATTGGATGTTTTTTTTTTCATGTAATACGGGCGGCGGATATTTTACGAGTTGCGGACGTATTTTTCCGAGGCCCACATGCTCTTGATCTGACCGAGATTTTTTTTGTTGTGCGCATGACCCATATACCACGCGCTGTCGGAGATTGTTTGTTGAATTTCGCGGTTACTGTCACAGGGCGTCCTATCATGTAGACAACAATCAACTTTCGGCAGCGGTATTCGGATCATGCGCACTAACGAAAAAAACCAATTTCTTGGTCAGATCTAGCGCATGCGCATACAAAGGTTTCTGGACTCTTCTTTCGGCGACCACAGCAACAACGGAGCCGCGAAGGAGAGTTCAGGGACTGCTAGTAGTTGTTAAGCGAAACCCGCCTCGCGATAGCTGGTTGCGAATGATTTCGAAGTTCTGGGGGCTAGGAGAAATCCGCGCTCTCGCGGCGCGAAGCGCGCTCGAGAAATTCGATTCCTGATCTCCTCGCCTCCACCAAGAGGGGTGGCGAATGGTCCTTCAAAAAACTGTTTTCTCGCGAAATTTTAGGCGTTCTCGAATTCTCGTATTTTATATTTGCCGTTCTCGGATCTCGGATTTTTTTTCAGGTCGTCTCGGATCTCGGATTTTCCAGTTTGTTGTGTTTATATGGCGAATCTCAAATCGAGTTCTCGATCTCGGATTTTGAAAGCGGCGTTCTCGCGTTCTCGGAATTCTCGCATTGACCATTCGCCACCCCTACCTAGAAATAACTTTATTTACAACAACAAATATACTCAATCCACTGATATTTAGTCTTCTCTGCCTATGAGCAAACATATTGTGTCAAACATTGTGAGACCACATGTCAAGTGAACCCCGAACGATCAATTTCAATGTCCTCTTCTTCGTGCTCGCCATTTCACGACTTCCGGTGTATCTTCCGAAATGTATACAATGCGTCTCAGAACAAACAGCAATCCCAGTCAACAATTCAGTCCAGTCAAAGCTGATTGGCTTTACAGTAACAACTTCGACCTTGTCCATCACTATATCTTCCATTTCTCTTACCTCGTGACCATGCATTGCTGGGCTGGCGCGGGCATCCTGCACTCACGATACGAATTTTACTTAGTATAATTACTCAAGCGATGGCGCGCGCTGATTGGTCGAGACTTCAGAATATTTTGCTATATCCACCTATAGGTGAATATAACACTGAAAGCATTGGGGATCGCGCGCGCACTTTATTGCGAGAAACTTAATCCACTCTCGCCTAAACCCGTTTTTTTTTTTGTCGAAAATCTTAAAAGTCGCTTGAGTAATTATACTAAAACAATTAGTCGCCTCAGGCTCCGAAAATGTCGGCGAATAATCACCTCGACTTCGTCTCTCGGTGACTATTCGCCGATATTTACGTCTTCGGCGACTAATTGTTAAATACAACGTCAACAAGATTAGATAGAACGGGGTAACGAAGCGGGCAGGACAGGGACAAACTATGCAGCATTTCTTTTCTGATAGGAATTTCTGATCTCCAAAATATACCGACTGAATATGTGAAAGATTGACCTGGGTAAGCAAGTCCATGACAGAACACTCATCACGTGCACAGTGCGTGAGCTAAGCGGGCTACGTAATGTCTAGAATTTAGACCGGACTTTCCCTCACGTGACCTGATCTTTGAATATAACAGTGAACAACTCCCTGCCCGAGCTAATCAGTCGTATGCAAGGCCAATATCGACCAATACCTCGCTTGTCGGGGTTTCTTCCCCAGAAATCACCCTTGCTATATGCAGGCTATGATCCTTTCTATTGAGCGACTCGCGTCCGATAAGAAGTTGTCTGCCAGATACAAGACCATTCCAATTTCAAAGCTGCGGTGACTATGGATTTTGCCTTCTGTGATGTGTATGTCATTCCGTGCTGCCGTCTTTTCAGGTAAGCCACATCATAACTATGGTCACATGCACAACCATGACAATCGTACGAAGCGTTTACGAGGCGAATGATAGACTTCCCGATAATGCGAACGTGAGTTCCTATTATTTGTGACATCCATTTATTAGATTCAGTATATTTGCAATACGAGCAAGGGGGCCCTCAAAGCCCTCAAGGCCTTCCAAGAAATTTGATATTTGAAAGCTATTCAATCTTGTGCAATGCTTATTTAATGGCCAAGTGCCAGTTTCGTTTTCTTTCCAATATTATAATATACAAAATATAAAATTCGGAGCTTATGTGGTAGATTATGTTCTTATTCTAGGTTGAAACAGCGAGTGATTATTTTCTTCGGTACACATAGCAACTTCGGGCACATAGTATTGAACATAAGCAAACCTTTGTTAACCTACTTTAAACTGGCATTCTGTCAAATTAAGTTTACTTCTAACATTCAATAGACTAGTAACTAGAAAATTAGTGTCCTTTTCTCATGTTTATTAGGTATAAGAGTGTGCTATTGTTGCCGATAAACTAGTCTCCTCCCAGCCGCCCGGACCGGTGTCACGCTACGCTACGTCCCAAGGGGAGGGAGAGCGTAGCGTGACACCGGTCCGCTAAACTCGCTTTGTGTTATTTTAAAGCGTTTGATCATTTAAATGAACTATCTCACCATTGAACCGTGTTAAATATTCCCCTTAAAATGGGTAGTAAGAGTTTGCCATATTCGATTGATAAATGCTACATTTGTATGATTTCTGCTAGCGCGATTTCCACGCAGGAGTTTATACACTTTATAATTATATGCGCGCTGTAGCCTATCGATTTCGACACTTCACAGCTCCAAAGACCAGAAAACGCTGCCATGCGTTTCTGGTTTATAGAACGTTTTAACTGTAAACCTCTGAGAACTGATCATCAGCTCATGATACTCTGTGTGCCTAAAAACTAGTGTTTTCTTTTATTATGTTTTTATAAAAGAACGTCATTACATGTCGCGGCTATGTTCTAGGTTTAGATTATGCACCAGTCAAAGTAAACCCCGACCCCCCCCCCCCCCCCCCCCCCCCCCCCCTCCCCCCACCCTGGGATATGTGGGGCTTTGGTGGGGATTTAGAACCTTTTTAGTGGCTATCTTTGTCCCGTGTAGGTGGGGCTTTAGCTCATTTTGCCATCCCTCACCAAGGGATGTGGGGCTTTAGTTGGGGATTAGCTTAGAAAAACAAAATGGCCGCCACTTTTCTTGCAAATGTTTCTGATATTCCATCGTGTGCACAAACACCTTTAGGTATTATGTGAAGCTCATCTCATGTTGATACACTATATGTATGCACATTCATACGTGTGTCTGTGCACCTTTTCCATTGCATGGGCTCGGTCACATGCTTATGCACTCTCACTCCCATGCCCGTTCATTCATATGGGGATGTCCAGTTCTGACCGTTCTCCCCTATGTTTGCGTTTTTGGTGTTCATTCCTTGGGACTTGTGTGTACGTTCGTACTTATGCTCGCCATCTGTTATATATCCAGAAGTTCGTTTGTCTGTGATTCGTGCGTACGCTCGTGCGTTCACTCGTGCATCATTCATGTGTACATTTGTTCGCATGTTCGTCAGCCGGGGATCTGCGTTCGTGTACTAGGGCGTCCGCCTAGGCGTACGCCCGCCCATTCGTTTGTGTGTGGGTTTGTTTATACGTTCGATCGTCCATTCCCTCATCTTTTCAATCCCTCATACTCTTTTGAAGTTTAGAGGGTACACATAGTTACATATTAGCTCATGGTACGTTAAAATCAACTTTGATTTTGAATATCCAAGCAGATGAGTCGGTGATGTTGCATTGGATAAAAATTGTTTACATTGTGAATGCCTATTTTTATTTTTTTGTTTTGTTTTTACAATAAAAGTCTCCTGTAAAAGGCCAGGGAAGTTGTTGGTGATAACTGCTATTTGCTACTTAATGACTGTTTGTTAATAACAATGCCGCATCTTGGGCTGCCCCAGGGGGTGGGGGATTTCCTGCTATTGTAGTTACAAAAACTTACGCGAATTTGTGCAAACTATATTTTTATGCAGCATTTAAGAAGACTTGACCATTCGCAGGTCCTTTTGTGGGATTTGTTGGAGCGCATGGGATGGTAATGGTTCTGAAAACTGGACTTGAATTCACATCTTCGTAGAGCGAACATAATGTAACCTATATTGTTTACAAGATACTAAGTATAACGTTATTTAAAGCGCAACAAACATCCCCTAGAAAATTGCCGCAGAAATTGCGCCTGTTGCGCTATGGCATCGCCCTTGCTCTTCAATAATTTCTTGGCTTCTGAAGTGTAATTCAGGCCTTTCTATTTTAAAACATGTTTAAAAACTTTATTAAGATTTTCCTTGAATGAGGGAGTAGTAGGATGGCCGGCGCATTTCCATTTCACGGCTCCAAACGGAGATTTCGTGACTTTGGAATGACGTGACACCAGACGGGAATTTTCCCAAGTTATTTAAAATTGGAATTCATTACGTGACATCTTTCAGGACAGGGAAAGAAATAAAATCCATTTATTAAAAATATATATATGAATTCATTACGTGCCATTTTTCAGTCGGGGAAATTCCCTGTGGGCAAGCCTAGACATGCCTAATGATGGGGAATTATCTATTATCTACTTATGTATATATCTATTTTTAATTATCCGAATGTACTATTATTTAGTATTATATATTGGATTAATTAAACTTTACCTAATGATAATGCCACGAGACGGGAACTTTCCCTATTTGAATCAAAGGTCACAGCCAAGCTCGGACAGGCAGCCGATGGGGAATTTCCAAACAGGAAGTCTCCTAACTTTAAAAGTTATATGTTCGAACATGCATGCTAGTTGGATTGCATGAGATCATGAGACGGTCATGGGATATCTCTCACCCGATCAAAAGCTACACAATATTTCCACAAAATTAAACTTTTACACAAAGTATCCATAAATCTGTGTAATTTTTTGGCGAAACTGCTCTTAAAGATTCTCATTAAAAGATTTTCCACTAAAAGGTCTCAGCGTGACTTGATTTGTTTGTGTGACATCTTTCAGACGGGAAAATTCCCCATGATTTTACCAACCAATCATAAACATACCCATAAGTACGCCAGGCTTGGGGAATACCCTAAAATTCCTTATTTATTTTTGCGTTAGAAATGGCTTAAGAAAATATCTATGTAATATAATATAGTATAAGATATGACAAATAATATCATGGATCAAGCAGTGCCAGAAATTAATGTACCGATCTTAAAACCTATTACTGCGGTTTTCGTAATTCTGCGAACTCTCGCTAACGATTTCCAACCGTAAAACCGCCTTCTGGCTTCCGTCAATCAAAGTCCCGAGTCTTTTCGTCGTTACTCTTTGTGTTTTTTGATTGGCCAGCACGTAACGTTGCTGTCGCGACAGGAAGCCATTTTAGCACTGCTCAGGCGCTGGCCAATCAAAAAGCACAAAGAGTAACGACGAAAAGACTCGGGGCTTTGATTGACGGAAGCGGCCAGAAGGCGGTTTTACGGTTGGAAATCGTTAGCGAGAGTTCGCAGAATTACGAAAACCGCAGTAAAGCATCAAAGGCGGTGAGTCAAAACACAAACAAAACCACCGCTGAAGCAGTTCAAAAGAAATTAAATGAATTCGCAGAAATCCGTCAGAGGTCAAGAAGCCTGTTAACACACATGTGGAAGCCTTGATATATATAACAAGCTAGCTCAAGAAGCCGAAAAGAAAGAGTCGGCTACACAAAAGCGGAAATCTGCATTGAAGGGGTTCCAACGTCTTATCTTACCGTATAAAAGGAGAAGATAAGGTAGACCCTAAGTCATTTTTACAGAATGTGTGGTTCCAGAAATTATCCATTCCCCCCCCCCCCCTCCCCTCCCCCTACGGAAGGGCAATGGGTGGGGGGGATCAATTTACCTGATCATTTCCATACAAATACTGTATTTTTCCTTGGAAATTCCAGAGGGGTGGGGGGCTCACTTTTCAACACCCTTCCGTGGAGGGGGTATGGATATTTTCTGGAACCACACAATAATAAGAACAATGTTATTGAAACGATTATAAAACAGCATGAAAAACCGGTCAAGATGAAGCCGGGTCCTTTTAGAATGTAAATTTCACAAAAAGCAGCCTAACAAGGAGAGGTGGAATACACATATGGTTATTTCCCGGCGTAACTAATTGATAAAAATTGATAATCAATTTCCAATTGATAAGTTGATACAATTGATAGGCTTGATATCAATTAGTAAATTTATTATCAATAGTTATCAGCAATTGATAGCCAATTGATACTCACTCAGATTTGGACCATTATCAGATAGATAGATAATAATTCTAGACAAAACGTGGGACACTCCATCGGCACCCCTTTTTAGGGAACTTAACATCATGCCCTTTGACAAAATATTTATTTTTCTTAGATTAATCTTAGTCTTCAAAGCACTTAACAATCTAGCACCCAGTTATATACAGGACATGTTCAAACTTAGTTGTGACGTCCACTGCAAGGATACCAGAGGGGCGAGACATAAAAAACCTCGTCCTTCCAAAAGTCAAGTCCGCCACAGCTGCTAAGAACATACTCTATCAATTGATATCAATTGCTAATACCAATCAATATACTAATTGTTAATTTTTCTGATCATTTACAGTGAAATAAAATCAGCAATTTTACCATAAAAAGTTATATTTATGTACCAAATAGTTTTATTCAAAGCTCTGGGAAAAACTTGCAGGGCTTATCTTTACTGTTAATCACTAAATTGAACATTGTCCGCCGATAATTGGCCAAATATCCCCTTGACTCTTCAGTGAAATTTATCATGAGCCGTGGGCTGGGATATTTCTAATGACCATTATGTACACATTGATCGATTCAATGAAATAATTTTCAATCTCTGATCATGCACTATAACTTCAAAAACTACCTTGGAAGATTTAAGAAGAAAAAAATGGTATCAATTTTATCAATTGTTACCAATTGTTTATCAATTGTTTATCAATTGTTTATCAATTTTTATCAATTCCACTCACTGAGATTTTGGCTATCAATTGGCTATCAATTGCTGATACCAATTGATAATCAATTTATTAATTAATATCTTTTTAATGAAAACCCAAGCCATGTCTTTGTAGGATTTTTATTTCCTAGCTTGAATCTCTGCAAGATTTTTTTTTGGAAGGATTGGCCTTGCGCGAATTTTTTTTTGGGAATTGCGGAAAGTTGCATGGAAACGAGGCTGGAAATATGAGCATACATGGCAGCTGCCTAGGGAAGCCTTAGCTGGTGAATAGGGACCGATAAGAAAAGAAAATCAGAAAACACTAGACATTAAACGGTTTTTTCGGTCTCCATTCACCAGCTAAGGCTTCCCTGGGCAGCGGTAATGCATGCTCATATTTCCAGCCTCGTTTCCATGCAACTTTCCGCCATTTTTGAAAAAGGTCTATACCAGCAAAATCGTGGATTAATCTCCAACAGAAACTTAAGTTGAAAAAGCTATGTCAGTAACAACAGCTGTGTTTCCAGCAAAAACTCTGTGGAAATTCGAGGTGGGCAAAAACAATGACCCTTGCTGAAATTCCAGGGTGACATAAAGACCGCTATGGACCCTTGAGGTTCCTCGATAGGGGGCCGGGACACATCTAAAATGGAACAGCCCATTCTGAAAACAAAACAAAACTTCCTCAGCAGGTGACTGGAAACAAAACAAAAGTAATTTTGCCATTGATTTACTGGGCAATCAATGTTTAAGATATTTCCTTGACCCGGTTTTACTGCATTCTTCCGCCAATTTTCCACTTTCTGACTCTCTATTCATCGCCATTGATTACTAGATTGCCTTGTGTTTTTATTAAAAGGGCATTTAAAAGGTTAATAAGCTGCCCTCTAAAGCTGCAATCGGCATTAGAATGAGATTCGCCGACATGTACAGAGTAATAATATCAACTGCAAAATGCCTACTTCTCTATAATTTGAAGAAAGATTACCAAACAATGAAGATTATACGTCAAACCTTATTATTTCGCCAAAAGAATCGTCATTGCTTTGTCCAAACTTAAATGTTTTCTTGTGAGTCCAGAGCTCGTAGAGTCACGCTTCCTTCCCAAACAAAGCAAACAAAGCGACGAGAGGCAACGCAGTGACCACGAAATATTAAAATGTGCTCTCATGGAAGCTAAATTAAAAAAACTAAAAAGAACAAGTTTTAGAGAGTTCATTGCACTTTGTATTCATCGTTCTGTTTACATTCTATAAGGTGAAACAAAAAAGTTATTTGAAGCCAAAAATAGTCATGAATTCGGAGCTGAATGGCTAAATGCGATTTTCACAATATTCACCATTTCAACATTGCCAAAAGACTTGGTGGTTTACTGCAAGATAGATAGGTTTATTAAAATACTACATAGCAGTAAAAACTGAATTGCGTAGAAATTTAGAAGAATCTCTGTGCAAAAGCTAGTCATACTTGGTATCAAAATCTTCCTCTCTTCTTTCTCTGTCGAGTCCGCCATTTTGCAAATCTCTGTGAGGCTCGAGAGGTCTTCTGGGTTGTTCTAAAAATAGTTGTCAATCGATCCTCTTGATTAGGACCCAGTCTCCCCATTTAAGCGCGCGTCCTTCGGGAAAAGCCGTCACAAAAAGTGGTCGATTTCGGGTGCATTTGTGCCAAGCGTGAAATTCAGGGTAACTTAAAATAGAATAGAATTGTTTATTTCAATCTATTTGCAGTTCTAGGAAGATTCCTGGGACTGAATAACTAGATGATTACATAGAATAATCTAGCAGCTGTATTTACACGTAATAAAGTTAGCAAAGCGATTTTTTCTAATTGGCCTTATGATTGTTTTTGTCCTTTAACGTAAAAAATTGTTATAGTCTCTTGTGGCATACGATGTCTATCTGATCAGGGAGCAGTAAACTTCTACTATTTCCCCTACGAATTTGTTGGTACTTAGGGGTCCTTACCCCATGCATTGCTGGCGCAGTCCTCCCGCATTACGGTACGAATTTTATGCAACAAGATTAGATTGTGGAAACGAAGCGAACAAGACGGGGACAGAAATGCAGCATTTTCCTTCTGTAAATATACCGAGAAGACTTAAAATGTGTGGGAGATTCACCTTGGGGCAAGTCTGTGACAGCACGCCCATCACGTGCGCAGTGCATGAGCTTTGCGGTACTACGTGTAGCGGCGTCAGCTCCGCGTGGCGGAGAGATCCGGGAAACTGATGAAGATACTCACGAATTCCACAAGGCGAGGGTTTATTGCGTGTAACAACTTGAGAAGATTTACAGCAAAGTTTTAGCCGGGGCGGCATTAACCCGTGTTAACCCGTCGAATTTCTGTGAGCCTTAGGACTCTTTTCTCTTGTATGGGGAAAAGGCGTTGGTTATCGATTAAGTTACGTTGCGTGTCGGTTAGGCCGAATACCTAACTTAGCGGCGCGTCACTTGAACAGGGAGCATACACAACGGATCCGCTCTTCGTTTAAAAGGGGAAAAACATCTCATACAAACCGGTAAGCAAAACATAAATGAATTTAGTACTAGATAAACAATTCGAAGTGCGTTTCGAGTAGTTTTTAGCTTTATAAATTGACTCATTTTCAGGGTAATTCGTGAAGTTTTGCTAGCTGAATAACGAACCCATCTCAATTGATTTATTACACAAAAAACTCGTAGGTTTACACAATAATACTGATGTATACTATCCTATCGCTCGTGAACGGGGTAACGAAAAGCGAGCAGGATAGGGACAAACTATGCAGCATTTCTTTTCTGATAGGAATTTCTGATCTCCAAAATATACCGACTGAATATGTGAAAGATTGACTTGGGTAAGCAAGTCCATGACAGAACACTCATCACGTGCACAGTGCGTGAGGTTAGCGGGCTACGTAATGTCTAGAATTTAGACGGGACTTACCCTCACGTGACCTGATCATGGAGTATAACAGTGAACAACTCCCTGCCCGAGCTAATCAGTCGTATGCACGGCCAATATCGACCAATACCTCGCTTGTCGGGGTTTCTTTCCCCAGAAATCACCCTTGCTATATGCAGGCTATGATCCTTTCTACTGAGCGGCTCGCGTACGATAAGAAGTTGTCTGTCAGATACAAGACCATTCCAATTTCAAAGCGGTGACTAGGGATTTTGCCTTCTGTGATGTGTATGTGATTCCGTGCTCCCGTCTTGTCAGGTAAGCCACATCATAACTATAGCCACATGCACAACCATGACAATCGTACGAAGCGTTTACGAGGCGAATGATAGACTTCCCGATAGTGCGAACGTGAGTTCCTATTATTGTGACATCCATTTATTAGATTCATATTTGCAATACGAGCAAGGGGGCCCTGAAAGACCACAAGGCCTTCCAAGAAATTTGATATTTGAAAGCTATTCAATCTTGTGCAATGCTTATTTAATGGCCAAGTGCCAGTTTCGTTTTCTTTCCAATATTATAATATACAAAATATAAAATTCGGAGCTTATGTGGTAGATTATTGTAGGTTGAAACAGCGAGTGATTATTTCGGTACACATAGCACCCGGCGTAACAAATCGATAAATCGATACCCCAATAAAATCGATATTTGTCGATACTAATCGATTTTAATCGATTGATTTTATCGGTAATCGATAAAAATTGATCGCTAGCTCTGTTGTGATTATCGATTTTTCAATAATTATATCGATTTTCATCGATTTGTATCGACAAGCACAGGATTGATTATGTATCGATATTCTTTGAAAAGATGCCTCTAATAGAAGAAATTTCACCCTGGAAACCAGAGGCTCGAGGTCCAAAGAATTAAAGATCTGAGTTTCCCGAGAAACAACGCAAACGTTAGC
Source organism: Scolanthus callimorphus (assembly GCA_033964015.1). Lineage (NCBI taxonomy): Eukaryota > Metazoa > Cnidaria > Anthozoa > Actiniaria > Edwardsiidae > Scolanthus > Scolanthus callimorphus. The sequence continues at coordinate 29,040 of JAWWUD010000222.1, forward strand.
GGGCAGAGTTTCGGCCTCTCCCCAGGGTATGGGTAGTCCAGAATCTTCTCGGATCTTTGTCTAGCATGGTATAGTTTGCTGCTCGTCTGCTGCGTTCTTGGTCGAGACACAATAAATTTAAATAACTTTTATCTTTGGAACAGTGTTATGCTATACAGTGTTATACGATATCAAGATATCGATTTTTATCGATCTGACGGGGATGGCTGTGACTATCGATTTTATCGATTGCCGATATTAATCGATAATGATCGGTCAATCTGATCGACAAATATCGATTTATCGATCAGTTTTCGATGATCGATTTCTATCGATTTGTTACGCCGGGATAGCAACATTACACATAGCAACTTCGGGCACATAAGCAAACCTTTGTTAACCTACTTTAAACTGGCATTCTGTCCAATTAAGTTTACTTCTAACATTCAATAGACTAGTAACTAGAAAATTAGTTGCCTTTTGTCATGTTTATTAGGTATAAGAGTGTGCTATTGTTGCCGATAAACTAGTCTCCTCCCAGCCGCCCGGACCGGTGTCACGCTACGCTACGTCCCAAGGGGAGGGAGAGCGTAGCGTGACACCGGTCCGCTAAACTCGCTTTGTGTTATTTTGCATTGTAATGCAATGGTCTCAGACTTTACTTGAAACGCCCAAAATGCAGTAAAACACGGCAACAAAGGCGACAGTCGATAAACGAGAATTTAGCATTCGATGCAGCCGCTTATAAGTGTTTACAAATAAGTGTATACCAATGGCATGAAGATTGTAAAATCGCGTTCGCAGCATTTTACTTTCAATTGAAACCGCTAGTTTATTCTAGTATTCGTGTATACTACTGATAGTTTTACCGTGTTTAAATAAAGTGTGTATTATTATTATCATTATTAACCGTGTACAAATAAAATTTACGTGTGTTATGTATGTTACATAAGTCCCTCGTGTGCGTAAAATCTTTGCACAATTTTCTGAAACTTCTGATTTGGGGTCATTCGACCTTCATTTGTTATTCAAGTTTGAAGAAAATTGTAGTAGAGTGCCTCGTAGTAGATTCGAATCGGGATAATGTGTCCCATTTTTACTCATTCATGCGCGCGCAGCGCAAATGAAGGAGTATTGAGATCAGTGGGGATTTTGTGTTAGCCGTTAGCACAATTTCGATTCGATTAGCGCATTCAACAGTCGATTTCAACTTCTAGCGACACTGCGATTGCGATTCTAGCGACACTGCGATAAATCACTCGCACGATTCCTGCTCGAACCCGTAACCTTTCAATTTGCAACGCGGCGCTCTGTCAACTGAGCTAATTGCCGAAAGCCAGCCAGGTACAGCAATTATCTAGGTTTATTGGACGATCAGTAGGAAGTTTATACGGAGTGGATTTATGGCTTGGGGTTCCATGGATTTGGCTATTTTTAAACACATTTTACAATGTGATTTTACCATTACAAAAAAGCCTTGAGCATTGAGTTGAGTTTTCACATAATATTTGCTTAGTATTTCAGATTTCATCATTTTCTGATGTGGTTTTCTGCTGGTTTCAAAATTCTTGTGTTTTGTTTTGAATCTTCACAATGGCTGCTTGTCTTGTGGCATGTTCCAGCCAAGAAATGAAGTGGAAAACAAAGGCTCAGACAATGAATGATATTAAAAGAAAGAGAAAAAACAAAGCTTTGCTGCCACAGATAACACAAACCTCGGCCTTGACATTTATCAATGTCATGCTCGACTCCATTAATTGACCTCTTTTCCTATTAATATACCTCTTTTCCTGCATACATATGTATGCAAATTGTCCATTTCAATCCACGTGATGTTTACATGAAGAAAAATCATTTGTCTTTCTGAGTACTAGGTAGGGGTATAAAAAAAGATCGAGCTGTCACCAAATCTACATGGAACATTTTAAACGTTCGTGGGTTAGGTAAACATAATCTCCGCTAGTGCGACCCTTGCCCTACTACTTTTCTTAGTAGATTCTGAGGAGGTGGGGTCACTTTTCAACACCTTTCTGTGGGGGGATTGATATTTTCTGGAACCACACATTTACAATAGTGACTCCCGAGTATTTATTGCAGAAATAGACCTCAACTCCAAGCGTATGTTTGACCCTGAAAAAATCTTCCGATTTCCATATTGTTCTCGCAGAGCTTAAGCAACCTCTGCACTACCAAATGGTGTAGCTCATTTGATATATTAAGCTCGTCTGTTAAGGATATTAAGGATAGGCGAGAACACTGCGCTCATAACATGTGGGTTTTCTGGAGTTTGTGTTGGAGCAACGAAACACTGACTCCTTTTGGATAATGTTTCTCAATACAGTATTGGAAAGACGAGCCCAAACTGGTAAGTCTTCTCAGTTAGTTGTACTCTACCTCTCACGAAAGAAACTTATGAAACAATTCCAACAATTTAGTTATTTCGAGCTCGAATTGAATATTATAGCAACAGCACATTCTGGACAAGAAACTGCTCTCATTCGTTTATTAAATACCGCTTTCTGTAGATACTCGATTCTATTTTCTCTTTTATATAATTAAGAGTGAACATTAGCCGATATAATCCTGAAGAGCTCCCCTACTTTTCTGGTATCCGCGCTCGGCACACCAAACAGAAGCGGAATTACACATTTTTAGAGGTAAAATTATTACATCGTTTACAACTTAAATCGCATGGGAAAAGCTGACCTGGGCATTTCTCTGAGTAAACCCTTATTACTATAGATGCGATTCTAGCTGGTAATAAGATCATTCACGGTCGAATTTTCAAGTTATACCAATTATTCTAAAAACACCTCCTTTGGAAAATTTAAAATATCCCAAACAGACGAGCTTAATATATCACATGAACTACACCATTTGGTAGTGCAAAGGTTGCTTAAGCTCTGTGAGAACAATTATGGAAATCGGAAGATTTTTTCAGGGTCAAACATACCCTAGAAGTTGAGGTCTATTTCTGCAATAAATACTCGGGAGCCACCTTAATTGGTTATGCTCGGGATAGATGATGGAGGACATTAATTGTGTGTTTCCAAAAAATATCCATACCCCCCCCCCCCCCCCCCCCCCCACGGAAGGGTGTTGAGAAATGACCCCCCCTCCCCTCTGGAATTTCCAAAGAAAAATACAGTATTTGTATGGAAAAGATCAGGTAAATTGACCCCCCCCCCCCCCCCCCAAGCGCAACGCATGCGCATTTCGGACCGTCGGCCCGAGAAATTGATTGTGTTTGCTGTGCTGACGTCATCGTTTTCAGATAGCATCGTTTTCACCCGTCCACACTAAAAAACAGCGTTTTCAAACAGCTTCGTTTTCAAATCGCTCCACTCTGGACAGCGTTTTCGGATTGATCCGTTTTCGGTGATCGTTTTCGGCGTTGTAGTGTGGACGATAGCCGTATCCGGAGCAAAATGTATCCGTTTTCGTTTGAAAACGGAGTAGTGTGGACGGGGTCTTAGGCAACAAAGCTAAATACAAACGTTTGCTCTCAGTTAAGGATTTCCCAGTCTCGACCGGATGCCAATGGCCATTTCCATTTGACAACTCACAGAGAAATTGTGTTGGTATTTTGCAGAATTTGACTACAACGATATAGGAATATGTCTGATGAAGAAGAAGAAATCAAAGGTAGCACTTTCAATAAATTCCTGGTTAACCTTGAACCAACCACTACTCGTTTTTCTGTACTAAAATTAAACATATGACGAAATTTGATGCATTTTTTTCAGAACTCCAAAAAGGGACCAAACGAAAATTCGCCGACCGGGATCATGAAAGGTACTTTCTGTAGAGTGTTTTGGTATTGACGTCGCGTATTTGCTGTTTGTCTGCCGAACACGTTTTTGTAAATGTTGAGCTGCAATCAAATGCAAAACGTTGGCGCATTTGCCTTCTCTCTCTTCCTTCGCCCTTTCAATGTTACTGTGGAGCTCGGTACTAGCGGCTTACTTAAAGAAATATATTTTTTCTATCCAACAAGTATTAAAGGAGGGAGGGAAGGGACCAGAAGGCGAGTGTGCCAACGGCTTAGAAACTAAAGCGTCAAGCGGCGAGGGCATTGAACAATAGGGAAAATTAGGGGTTTGTACATAGTCATTAGTATTCATGCTCATAGTCATTAATATTCTCTGGTTGCACCTTGCATTTTCATTGTTCTCCTGAGGAAGAACAAAGAAAACCAAGGTGCAACATAGAGAATACTAATGACTATGGGCATGAATACTAATGACTATGTACAAACCACACCCTGTTCTTCCCTCGCCGCTTGACACACAACCAACTCTGCAAAATAAAGGAAAACATTGACTTCATTGTCATCTTTTGCAAAATAGCCCTTTATTTCAAGTCTCTCTCCAACATCTTTCTATAACAAAATAAACAAATCAAAATTAGTACATTTTCAACATTGCAATTTGTGTATAATAACCACGTTTATAAGAATTCGAAGTTTTATTAGGCAAAAAATTAAGAACCTTAAGTTAAGTAAAATAGTAACCGCAAAAACACATGCATATTTTCCCGTAGTAATCAAAATAATCCTCCAGATTTATAGAAAAACCTTTCAAGTGTTGGACAAATGCAATTCTATGTTGTTTTGACCAGTTATCGAGACGATGGAATTGGATTGCAATTTGAGCTATTTTCTTGTCAGAGAAGTGGCCAGCAAGCGTGCGAGAGCCCCCTAAGAACATAGCTTTTTGTTCTGTAGTTAAGCATAGCAAATACCTAAAAGTTTCTCCACGAACATTTTGCATTTTGATGTTCCCTTTTCATGTATAACGTACTGTATTTTTAAGGAAAAAACTTCCACCTTTCACATCGGTTTATTGTCTGATTCACTCAACTCGTGGCTGTCTCGAGGCATTTGAAAAACATTTGAGTCTCAAATTGCTAAAACAAACTTCGAATTTTGCCAGCCTCGAACATCAGCAATTCTCATAAGAAAGCCCAGGGAAGAAACAGATTGTCAATTCAAAAGTATGTTTTACCAAATGTTCCGCTGTAATGCGACTTCTGAGTTCAATTTGCGGTCTTCGATCAAAACTTTCCGGATTTACGAATTCTGATAACGAGACCGAGATTTTATGTACGCTTTCCTGTTTCTCCCTTTTCCTTGGGCCATAGGAGTCGAGGAATCCATTACAAAAGCTTGCGATAGAATATTTTCATTTCTTGCCTGACTTCGGGAACGAAACCTGTCAGCAACTCCAGTATGGCCAGTTTCAACTGCAACTGCTATCGTCTCAAAACAAACACTTGAAAATTAATTAGAGCACTCAAAACAAACCGCTTTGTCCGGTAGATCTTTTCATTCACACACACAAGGCTTTGATTGACACTACTATTGTAAAAAGCCTTGGATGAAGTATGGCTCTGAACAATGCTCTGTAATGATGTTGATATGTCAATGACAAGCTAGCACAAAAACTTTCAAAATACTTTCTTCGTGGCATTGGTCATGTTCTAAAACAGTTAGAGAATGGACGCTCGTGTCCTATGGGATATAGACCACTAATGAACAAAAATCTGCTCGCGCTAACGCGCTCGCAGATTTTTGTTCATTAGTGGTCTATATCCCATAGAACACTCGCGTCCATTCTCTAACCCTTACATATTGTACAAAAAAAACGAATTTAGTCAAGTCGACGCTCTTCTTATCGCTAAATCTTACTGCTGTGAATGCGTGTTCGTAATTTAAATTGCTGTGATGCGATAGCTCAACCCTTATACTTGCTCGTTATGGCCTTTTGTCGCCTTCAAAATATTAGCGATGAGCGCAGGAGTTTGATGTTCATGTTTCAGTATTTTTGGGATCAAAGCGTCATCGGTTGTCAAGCTAAAAATGGCAAATGGCAACGGACAATGGTTATGCAAATTTGCGCACAAAGGGTAGACTGGTGCGTAACACTTTTCCTGTAGTGTGTTCACGTTTGATACAACAACCTTTATTGAATTAGCTGTACGTCGAAGATATGTCAGAAACCGTTATAGCGATACGATGAAAACGTACGCTGAAGAAAATACGATATTTTTAGGGGTTCTTTGAACTAAAACGGTACGCTGAAGAAGCTAGTATTTAGGACCGAGGAGTATTTTTATAACATAGCTACTGTATTACGCGCGCTCTGATTGGCTGTTTAGCGTGCTCCAGAACTGGTCGTCGCTATAAATAGTCAGGTGGTTTAGTGTAAATTTTTGGTGAGATCTATACATAGCGGACAAAAGCACCAAACTTTGTATAAATATAGGTTAGGGTACGGTAATCAATATTAGGACTGGTGCCCACTGGTACCTTAAGCGGGTTTCCCATTAAGGGGTGATCTATTTTCAAGGATTTTTGATGTGTTGGGCTCCCTGTGATGAAATTTTAAACACTCGCATGTTATGCTAGATGAAGTTTAAATGACCAGAAAATAGCTCCTGAATCAAATAATAGTCTGTTTTGTCCAAATTGAATGGAAAACTTATTTTACACTTAAGGCTATAGCAGGGCTCCTGGCTGTGTAGCTATTTTTAAAATAGGGCATTCTTACTCATGCCCAGGCCACTCACGGTAATCCAACATGGCAGCCAATGAACAACAAGGAAATCTCAATGGAAAAACCTGATTTATTTTCTTTCAAAACAACTGCAGTTTTGAATTTACTAAAATCCCATGTTTGTTTGAAGCTTTTTTGAGGTATAAGATGCTTTTTTGGCAGCAGCTATTTTAATATTGATGATTTCCACGGTTTGTTTAGCCACCGCGGACTCCGCGCTGCCAGTAAGTCGGCTACTTCCTCTGATATCCTATGGTTCGGTAAATAACATATTCCTCGCAGCTGCCATTGTCAAAATGAGGATTTCAAGTGACTGCAATAAGGTGCTTGCATATTTCTAAGGTCATTTCAATATAATAGTGTTTTTGAAAGTCGAGAGGATACATTTGATGTATATTACAGCGCGAGAAGCCCAAGTATGGCCACCCGGTAATTAATTCGCATACTTTCGCGTTAGCCAATCACAGGCGGGGGTTATTACAAGTGAGCCGGGCTCAAACCGCAAAACTGCTCGAGTCACGATGAGTGTTCAAGTCATGAAATACAGCCAAACTTCCTTGGTTTTCTATTTGCTGTATTTGCTCTGAACGGAAAAACGTTATCCAAGCTGAAATCAAATATAAAATATCCGTTTTCTTGCGGGTCAAGTACTAGAAAGACAAAGTAAACAGGTGTAGTCGGAATTCAAAGCGCGCGAGAAAAGCCGTCGACTGAGTTTGTCTCTCCGCTAGTCGGAGGTCAAATTATTCGCCCGCATTTTCCATTTATGCTTGTCACTAAACCTGCATCGATAAAAAATTATATAATTTAGAAATGAATTGAGAAACTTCCTTTTCGAAAACATATTGACCATTTCCCGAAAGAGAATAGTTTCTTGTTCGCGAATAATTTGACATCTGATAAACAACTCAGTAGTAGGCGGGTTCTTGCAAGTTTAGATCGCAATGTGAGTTTATTTATCATCCCAGGATCTGAAAAGTAAATTGCTATTTGAACATTATAATTTGTATGATTCTAAGCTCATTTCTAAATTATATAAATTATTACATGTATCGATGCCTGCAGGTTTAAGTGCCGAGTATAAATGGGAAATGCGGGCGAATGATTTGACCTCCGACTAGCGGAGAGACAAACTCAGTCGACGGCTTTTCGTGCTTGACCCGCCAGAAAACGGACATCAGCTTAGATAACTTTTAGCCGCTCAGAGCAAATAGAAAACCTAGGAAGTTCCGCTGTATTTCATGACTTGAACACTCATCGTGACTCGAGCAGTTTTGTGGTTTAAGCCCGGCTCACTTGTAAAAAAAAACCGCCTGTGATTGGCTAACGCGGGCGAAAGTATGCGAATTAATTATCGGGTGGCCATACTTGGGCTTCTCGCGCTGTAAATAAACGGCCAGAATAAAATTTAATCTGTCAAAATTGTTGGTATTTTTAGGGTATTTTCAGACTGAGGGGTATTTTTTAGGGTGGAATTTTTTTCCGACCAGGTATTTTTTAGGGTCAAAATTCGAATTTCCCGACGGTCACCCCTAGCATTTTAACCTTAGAGTCCTCCCCCCGTGCACTCTATACTCTATCACGGTCGACATTTCGCGTGCGCGACCAGCACAGAATCCTTGACGCAACCATCGCTCTCTTGCTAGCGATCTAGACAATCTACTTATGTCCACGATTAAAATGATAATTTTTCCTGCCAGATTCTTTATTTCTAGCTGAGTTTGTAAATATTTATGAATCAAAGTCATCAGATTTTCAACAAATATCATGATCGAGATAGAAATATATTGCGCCAGAAACACCCTTCACATGATATTAAGCAATTATTGGATGAGGTTGAGCGTGACATCGATAATTGGCAAGGCCGAGGTTTGTGTTATCTGCCGAAGCGAAGCTGAGGCAGATAACACAAACCGAGGACTTGACGATGATCGATGTCATGCGAAAACCGAATCCAATAATTGTTTTATTATTCATTGTCTGACATAAATGTCATTTCTTGAGTCGGACACGTCGCCAAGCGAGCAGCCATCGTGAAAAGAAAAGAAAACACAATTTGCCGCGCATTTGTAGTTTCGCACAAAATACCGCTGAAATAACTTGCAGGCTCGGTCCAATAACCTGTACAGACAACTGTTTCCGCTGAAAATAGCGCGGGCTCGGTCCAACAACCTCATACAGACAACTGTTCCCGCTGAAAATTTGCGGGCGCTTGCAAACTGCCAGGAGTTGTGCTTAGACTTTTACCCGATTACTGAGTACAATGAATATTATAGGCCCTATACGGCACTAATTGGTGCACATTATATGACTAATTTTGTGAGATTTATGAAAATATTTATTAAGCATCAGAGAATAAGATTTTGGAGGACCTTGAAAAAAGCTAATTTTATTGCTCTCGGCCATACAAATGAAGGATATCAAGTACTTAGGGTGAGTTCGACTGACTCTTCTGGATAAATATGGTTCGAAAATTTTTCCAGATATTTTTCGAAGCTTTAGCTTTCTACTCGCCTGAGCAGAAAGCTTGGAGGATATGGAAGCGATTCCAAGGCGATAAATGAGAAACAAACACGAAAAGATCTTAATGGGTATCTTTTACTTGTTTCCTGTGTCCTTCGCGCCTACTTGGCACTTGGCACATAATACCTCATTTTTAGGGTATCTTTTAGGGTAATAATTTTTTGGTCCACGCCGTGGCCCGCCATGTTTGGTATCTTTTAGAAGTGAAACTGAAAATTTCCGACGATCATCCCCGAGTCCTCCCCCCCTCACATTATCGACTTCGCAAAAGTGTACAAAAAATACAACTCGTTACCAAAATTATACTATATTACATAGATATTCGCTTATTTTACAGTCTGGAATAGCTTAGGTTGTCAAACCGATAACAAATTGGATTAAAAATATGGACTCCCCAAAAACGTGACAAGTATTCCGTGACAAAACTTGGTCAGACATGTAGCTATCCTCACCACGTGCCTCGCTTGATTGGCTAAGTACAACTGGCTTTCATCCAACCAGGAAAGCCCGGAACAACTTTGAAGCGATTCATTTTTGATGAAAAAAAATCCTTCTCCTCGGCGCTCTAGGTTGGGCTTGGAGATGATAGACACATGTAGTGTTTAGAGAACCATGTGCGGGATTTTTGATTTTCTTTTCCAAATTGATTTTATAGTAATTTTCCAGTAGAAAAAGAAATGCAAAAATACGAAGACTAACTTTAACAGAACGTGATGGTTTAGAAACATTTTTGCAAGCCAAAAATCCCGTACAACATTTATTTGTTATTATAATTAAGTTTAGAGCGGTCGTGTCTTTTTATTCCCAAACTCTTGAAACTCTTATAGCAAACACACTGCTCCTTGTTTGCGGCCTCAAATCTTGAGTTTGGCAATACATTTCACTAAATAGTTTCTACGTCCAAAAACTTCATTCTTTTAGCTTTAAAATGACGCCATGTCGCATAATAAATTTGTTTAATCCCCACAGTGTCAATATCATGGCATCACCTATCAGTTTGTCCAGCATGGAACCAAGCAAGAATGACGATCATCCCGATAGTGTCAATATAACGGCATCACCTATCAGTTTGCCCAGCATGGAACCAAGCAAGAATGACGATCATCCCGATAGTGTCAATATAACGGCATCACCTATCAGTTTGACCAGCATGGAACCAAGCAAGAATGACGATCATCCCGATAGTGTCAATATAACGGCAACACCTATCAGTTTGACCAGCATGGAACCAGGCAAGAATGACGATAATCCCGATAGTGTCAATATAACGGCATCACCTATCAGTTTGCCCAGCATGGAACCAAGGGGGAATGACGATCATCCCGATAGTGTCAATATAACGGCATCACCTATCAGTTTGACCAGCATGGTACCAAGCAAGAATGACGATCATCCTGATAGTGTTGATGTGCTTCATGAACACAATGACCCTGGTGTGGTTGACATGAGCAATGTATTAATGAGCGCATGTAGAGATGGCAATGTTGATATTGTACGTGGGCTTGTCGATAGTGGTGCTAATGTTAATGTTGCTGATAAAGACGGTAAAACCCCTATAATGTATGCATGTGCTGGTGGTCATGTTGATATTGTACGTGGGCTTGTCGATAGTGGTGCTAATGTTAATGTTGCTGATAAAGACGGTAAAACCCCTATAATGTATGCATGTGCTGGTGGTCATGTTGATATTGTACGTGTGCTTGTCGATAGTGGTGCTGATGTTAATGTTGCTGATAAAGACGGTGAAGCCCTTATAATGTATGCATGTGCTGTTGGTCATGTTGATATTGTACGTGCGCTTGTCGATAGTGGTGCTAATGTTAATGTTGCTGATAAAGACGGTGAAACCCCTATAATGTATGCATGTGCTGGTGGTCATGTTGATATTGTGCGTGCGCTTGTCGATAGTGGTGCTAATGTAATGTTGCTGATAAAGACGGTAAAACCCCTATAATGTATGCATGTGTGTGTGGTCATGTTGATATTGTACGTGTGCTTGTCGATAGTGGTGCTGATGTTAATGTTGCTGATAAAGACGGTGAAACCCATATAATGTATGCATGTGCTGGTGGTCATGTTGATATTGTGCGTGTGCTTGTCGATAGTGGTGCTGATGTTAATGTTGCTGATGAAGAAGGTGAAACCCCTATAATGTATGCATGTTATCGTGGTCATGTTGATATTGTACGTGTGCTTGTCGATAGTGGTGCTGATGTTAATGTTGCTGATAAAGACGGTGAAACCCCTATAATGTATGCATGTGCTGGTGGTCATGTTGATATTGTGCGTGTGCTTGTCGATAGTGGTGCTAATGTTAATGTTGCTGATAAAGACGGTGAAACCCCTATAATGTATGCATGTTATCATGGTCATGTTGATATTGTGCGTGCGCTTGTCGATAGTGGTGCTAATGTTAATGTTGCTGATAAAGACGGTGAAACCCTTATAATGTATGCATGTGCTGGTGGTCATGTTGATATTGTACGTGTGCTTGTCGATAGTGGTGCTAATGTTAATGTTGCTGATAAAGACTTTGAAACCCTTATAATGTATGCATGTGCTGGTGGTCATGTTGATATTGTGCGTGCGCTTGTCGATAGTGGTGCTAATGTTAATGTTGCTGATAAAGACGGTGAAACCCTTATAATGTATGCATGTGCTGGTGGTCATGTTGATATTGTACGTGTGCTTGTCGATAGTGGTGCTGATGTTAATGTTACTGATAAAGACGGTGAAACCCCTATAATGTATGCATGTGATCATGGTCATGTTGATATTGTACGTGTGCTTGTCGATAGTGGTGCTGATGTTAATGTTGCTAATAAAGACGGTGAAACCCCTATAATGTATGCATGTGATCATGGTCATGTTGATATTGTACGTGCGCTTGTCGATAGTGGTGCTAATGTTAATGTTGCTGTTAAAGACGGTGAAACCCTTATAATGTATGCATGTGCTGGTGGTCATGTTGATATTGTACGTGTGCTTGTCGATAGTGGTGCTGATGTTAATGTTGCTGATGGAAACGGTAAAACCCCTATAATGTATGCATGTTATCGTGGTCATGTTGATATTGTACCTGTGCTTGTCGATAGTGGTGCTGATGTTAATGTTACTGATAAAGACGGCAAAACCCCTATAATGTATATATGTGATATGGCTGATACTCGTCATTTTAATTTGTTGGATAACAATAGAAAACCTATTGCAGAACTTCGGAAATGCTTTGTGCAATATCTTGTTGAAAACGGAGCAAACGTGAACAAAGTCGACAGCAAGGGACGGACAGCGTTATTTAGAACATTGGACCCAGAGGTTGCTTCTTTTCTGATAGATAAGGGTGTATCTATTAACAAGCGTGACAACAACGGAAGAACTGCACTGTACAATGCATTTGTCAATACTGATCATGAGTTGGCCAAGCGTCTTCTTCAAAATGGTGCGTTAAGGGACGTTGCGGACGATTGTAACTTATCGGTTTTGCAATTTGGCATACACAGAATTCTTGAAAGTGTAGTTGCCGACCACAAGGACTTTGAGAAAATTGTAGAACAGCGTCTGCTGTTCATTGGTGGTACCGATTTCAAGCTGAAAAACCTTCTGATCAATGCAGTACTTAACATTTTTCTAAAAGCGATGACACTGTACTTGCGTCCTCAGGTAAACACAAAACAAATTATGCTGAATGCTAAACACGGACTCGAATGGTGCTTGCCGAATTCTCAGAGTACTTCGCGTATTGTGAATGAAGTCCAAAGGTTGATAGATGGAAGGTCTGCCTCGATTTTCCGTATTTGCGAGTTACTACTCGACCTGGGTGCAGATCCAAACACCCCAGACCCTAATGGTAACACTCCTCTGTTCTATGCCGCTCTTTTTTTACCGTTTGGACGCGATATTACATCCAAAGAAGTCGCCAAAGTGTGTGTGCTTCTTATCGATCGCGGAGCAAGAGTGAACGCCCAAAATTACGAAAAAGAAACCTCTTTGCTCCATCTGATGCAATGGTTGATGAAAGATGTCTTGCTAGAACAATACGCTCAAAAACCACCTGTCCAATCTATTACAAACGTATTTTCACTACTTCTAGAAGCCGGAACAAATATTGATATCACAAATGAAGTGGGTGAAAGTGTTTACCACTTCATCTCTTTTTTTTGTCAAAAACTTACCGAATCGTCAAGTTATGCACCTGTTATCATGCTGGTCCAAGGCATTTTGAAAGTATTGGGTACTTGCGGGAAGAAACGCTTGCGTCGCGCCGTAAACATGCCTGACAGACGTTTGAATAGCCCTCTTCATTCCTGGGCTTCCTTGAACTGGCTGAGGGGATCAGATGGAAATGTTGAGGAGATAAGAGCGTTGCAAAGCACAGTATTTACACACCTGTTCGAATCCGGCGCAGTGCTTACCAAGAAAATGCAGATCGCCAAACTCCCTTCATTTGTGCCAGACATGGAGTGCAGTGCAGCTCTTACTGGATGCTGGAGCCAACCCAAGCGTTGTAAATTATACAGGTGATACGCCATTGCTTGCTCAGCTAAAACGCATGCGAAACAGTATCGTTGATTCACAAGAGCTCAAATACCTATACCCTGACATAGCCAAACTCGATATGGAGCCCTGCAAGTTTGGAAAGAGGTTCTAAGACTTCATCTCGACTGCTGGTCAATCAACAATAACGATGAGTCTGTCCTAAGCATATTGTTATCCACTCAGAGTTTCGCTTTGGTAGATAGTTTACTAAGAGTTACATGCAAGTCAGCACCTGGGCGGTTTCAGGATATCATTGGAAGTTCGGTATTACTCCAGATTTGCAAAGATCCAAGTGTGAAGATGCACTGGAAGACGAACCTTGTAGAGTTTTTGTTAACAGAGGGTGTTGATGTGAATGCAAAGAATAAGGAAGGCAGAACCTCACTACATCTGAGTTGCCAAAATCTGATTGACTCAGGCAATGTAGACAGTGTCCATTCAGAAATCATAAAGCGTCTCCGATTTTATAATGCCGATAGCAATATTGAAGATTCTACTGGAATGACGTGCTTGATTTTGGCGCCCGAGTCACCGCATTTAACGGATCTCTTGGAAAGCCCCGTAAATACCAGAGATATACCAACGTGTATTCCATGGGCAGAGAAATCAGAACGATACAAATCGATACTTGCCGAGGTGGCAAGAAGGAAGAACTCGAACAAAATTGAGGATTCTGAATTCTATTATTACACAAATGCCATTGGTCATGGTGCTTTCGGGACTGTGTTTGCGGGTATAAATGGTACAGACGGAAGAGAAATCGCAATAAAACGTGTTTCAAAGCATGACACAAGGATTCGAGCGGAAGAGCGAACGGAAATTTCAAATTTCATAAATCTAGAGAACTGTCCGCAGGTTGTAGATTACCTACTTTTCAGAGAAGACTGTATGTCTGTTTTCATTGTTCTTGAGCTAATGGAGGGAAACTTGGATGATTATTTGGATGTTGTAACACGAGACCTCATGACGTATGCTAAACTGTGTAGGGATTTGGTTCAAGGTATTGAATTCTTGCATGGGAAAGGAATTCTGCATCGTGACCTTAAGCCTGGCAATATTTTCTACAAATTAGACCCTTTGTGCTTGAAGATAGGTGACTTTGGTTTGAGCAGTAAACCAAATCCAAGGCCCTTCGCGCTCTCTACGGTGATGCACACAAACGCGGGGACGCCTTGCTGGATGGCTCCTGAAATCAGCGATTCAAGAAAGAAGCACTCAAAGTCTTCCGACATGTTTGCTTGCGGTCTTATACTACATTACTTTATGACTGATAGGCGTCATCCGTTTGCGCCATCAAATGACGAGCCACGTGTAAATGAAAACAGGACACTAGAAATCCAACAGAACATCAGAAGCTGTAGCCCATCAATATCTCCACATCTTTCACCCGATGCCTTCCATCTGGTCGAGAGAATGATCACTGGCAACAAAGACGAACGTATTACCGCCTCTGAAGCTTTGTCTCATCCCTTCTTTTGGTCTTATGATAAAAAGATAAAGTTTCTAATATCCTTAGCTAACCAGCCTGAGATAGAAACTCCCCGGAGGTTGGTATCATCGCTAACGAAAGTGGAGCAAGATCTCGAATGTAGCTTTCGCAAACACGTTGCTGGTCCATGGAACACCATCATCCCACAAATCTACAACGAGATGTCAAAGAAAGGATATCGTATATATGAAGTTACTTCAGGTGTCGACCTCGTGCGCTTTATACGTAATGCATACGCACATGTTTCTGATAGAACGCGCCCCACTGGTTTCCAGACTGCCCTGTTACGTGACTTCCGGCCTCTCAAGCGGTTCCCCTGGTTGGTGATGGAAGCGTATAAATCTGTGATAAATGGAGGATGGGAAACACGAGAGGAAATCAAGGCTGCGTTACTTTCACAGTGATTCAAGGTTCGTGTTTCACTCATAGATTAAACTCGTATGCTCTTATGTATTCATTCATACTACTCTTCGCCCCGTGTAAGGTAATCCAGAATCCGGAATCCGACTTTTTTAGCTTTGGAATCCGGAATCCGTAGAATGGAATCCGGAATCCATATAGCAGGAATCCAGAATCCAAACGCCTTGAGAATCCGGAATCCAAGAATTTATTCAGATAAAGAAATATTGGAATCCGGATTCTTTGAGAGTTATGGAATCCGGAATCCACTTGTATGGAATCCGGAATCCAGTAGGTTGGAATCCGGAATCCAAGGGCTGGAATCCGGAATACAAGATCTGCTTGGATTACCTTACATGGGGCGATACTCTTTCATTCATTCATCTTGATCGATTCGTTGGTTCTTTCATAGAGTGTTGTAGCCCATGAAAGTCTATACTATATAAGGGAGCATTCAATATTTATGCCAGGGGGTTGGCTGGCAAGATTGTTCATTCAGCCTCAAAAACCTCTTGACCCCCCTCCAAGTATCAATAAAAGCCTCAAAACCCCTTTAGGCAATTTTTATAATAATAATAGCCCCCCCCCCCCCCTCCCCCTCTAGATCAGGGCAAAATGTTGGGACATCTAGATACCAAGTAGACCATTTCCTGTATTTTTAGGACATTCCTGTTTATTGCAATTTACAGCTGGCGTGCATCCTCTTGTATCCATATGTTGAATTAAAGTCACCATGCCATAAAAACTAGATGACCCCTCACAGTTGTTTTCATATTTTCTGGTGACCCCCTACTTGAACGTGCCGAATTTAACATGCCCCATCCTTAATTCTTGCCAGCCCACCCCTGGCATAAATAATGAATGCTCCCTAATGAGGTAACGGTATAAGTGAAGTCCAATGCGGATCAAGAAATTTCAGAAGGGTGGGGGTGGGGGTGGGGGGGAGGGGGGGCGAGGGACGGATCAATAAATCAATCACCATCAATATTATTTATACATAGTGAAATAATGGAACACATCATAACATTGTAACAACCCTCCGACACAGCTTAATGGCGCTAGGTTCTCGCATTCCTGATTCCATGTTTCTATTTTTAGCATCCAACTAGGAGACGTCTGCATACAGCCCAAGGAGACTGCTGGACCTAAAGCCTTTACATTGAATCTTCTGGAGCGAAGAATCCAACATCGTGGGTCGTTCCGTGAGGTCATGATGCTGAGGTATTTCGATACCACTGCTGTTCCACGTGGCTGTTAAATTGTATGGTCTATAACCGCTAGGACTCTAGCGAGCAAGAAGACGAATGTGCGTTGTATTATCACGATAGCGTATACTTAGTTTTATCAAAAGAGATCCTCGTTAAAAGGTGTCGTTTTCTGAAATTCCTTACATGGAAGTATATACTTTTTCCAAATTGGCGACTTTTTGTTCCATTTGCCCTTGTTGCCTCACATGAAATTATATCTTGTCCTTGAGCTTGAATGAATATAAATGAAAAGAATAATTTCATGAGAACGAGACATCCACGGGCCGGTCAGCCATTTCGATTATGATGTGTACACTTACCATGTTTGGAATTCCAAACTGGCCTCTTTCCTTTTGCCGAAAATGGCAACAAAACTGTCATCGAAGATAAAAGCTTGTTCTGAAGGTCGCTATCTTTCTTTGACCCCGAAGGGCCTGGAACTAGAAACACAGGTAGCCCGCGCTGCGCAAGAGTAAGCACTACGAAAACGACACCTCGTGTATCTAGATTTTTTTTCCATATAAGGTAAAAGGGAATTCACTAGCGAATTCATAGCAAAAGTCATAACAACTAGAATAATCATAGATCACTAAATTGCGGTCGAAGCGAGTGTATCACGACTGAAGACGAAAATGTACAGAGATTTCACGGGCAAGTCCAGAGCCTATAACTGGTGAAAATGCTGTTAAAACTAGACCCTGTTTTATTTCAATATAAAAACATCGAGTGTCGGAATACCTGGAGTGATTAATTGTAGCGAGACGAAAAAGGCCAGCAGCCAAATAACTGGGAATTGTTAGCGAGTTCCAAAGGCCCCTAACCGGGTAATATTCTGAGGTATTCAGATCCGAAGGCCATCTTGCCGAATAAAAACTGTGATATGAAGTTCGCTTTCTTCCATTCGTCGTATCCGCGTCGCGATCGACCGCAAAATTGAAATTCTCTGTAAAACCCGGCGGAGTTCGCGTTTACAACGAAATGGAACACTGCTGGTTGAGCCTGCAATATTGCAGCCGTCGTTTCTTTCGTGTGACAAGCGCTAGTTACCATCTCTCTCCCTGTCCGTATCAGATCGAGGCTATTTTAATTACCATTCCACCTCCGTTCGTGAGATCGAGGCAGTTTCATTACCATTCCACCTCGGCCGCTCTTGACATGAATACGAGGCAAAATCACATAGTCAGTCCAAAATCTCTGAATCAAGCTGGCATCCAACCAAAGCCACGCGGGACTACTCGCGAATCACGGGACGCGACCCTGATCAGATTAGTATGTAGCCTACTTGTAGGCGTTTGTCGGTGTTTTATCGCAGGAGAAACCAGCGCGAATCGACTAGCGGCCGCCATCTGGATTTGAGTGTCAAAGTTTCTCCTGCGATAAAACACCGACAAACGCCTACAAGTAGGCTAATTAGTATGCGGTCTTCGACCGCAATAATAGTGGAATACTAATTTTATAGTGACTCATGAAGAATATAAATGAGTTCATGACTAGGATGATTGTATTGCCCTGCGAGCAGAGCTTTTTTCTGCCAAAATTTCATCGCGTTCGCGTTTCATGCATTCTCGTAGTTGTTATAGCGCTGTTCAAGCTGGCGTCATCCATTGTTAATGTGCCAACCAGAGGGCGTTATTCAATCTACGGTTGGCACGTGTCAAGGAAAAGCCACAAAGTGTCAAGGAAAAGCCTCTGCTAGTAAGGTCTGTAAGATAATGTACAGTGACGACTGTCCGCCAACACTGTACTTCTAGTTTAGATGCTATATTTAGCATTTTTTGTGCTTTTCAACAAGATTAGAGCGAATTTCAAATGACTGTGGTGAGTAATTCGCAATTACTTTGTAATTACTCCTATAGGTTTTATTCAGATTGATGTAATTACTTTGCGATTGGTTTTACTAAAGGTCATATGAAATTGGACAATGTTTCCAGCTATATTGAATGCGCGCGCTGCATGACGGTAGTTGTGTTACACTGCAAGTGCACATTGCATCCTGGTAGTTATTTTCCATGGGCATTTTGAAGAAAAGAGAGATCGTGCGATTATAACTGGAATCGTCTATTCGTTCTCTCGTTTCCTATAATGACGTCAAATACTCATTCCGGCCCTATGTGCCTCTACTATTCTATTGACTCAGAAAACTCGAGGTGTGCCCAAACTTTCTAAACTTGTAAAAAGTACTAAAATTCAAGTTATTTCTTGTAGATGAAAATGAGTTAAATAAATATATTGGACTTCTCACATCTGTTTTTCTGGCGGATGTAAGGGGATATCAGGGGGGGGGGGGGGGGGTCAATGTATTATATCGTGTCTCCTACTTCTGCTGGGTGCCCCTCCATTGCCATAGCAACTTCTCATTCGATCGTTCGGACTAAATCGAACTTCAGGCATTGTGGGTTTCCCAAATTTCAGACATAATGAATAGGATGAGCTATAAAACCTTCCATTTATGACCCACTACAATTAATTTTACATCAATTTATTGTAGCTCTGATTAAGAAATCCTCAAGTATCTTAAGCGGACTTGTAGAATTAAGTCAAACTTCGGTTACACCAGGGTTACACTCATTCCCGGCGGGGGGGGGGGGGGGGGGGGGGGGGGGGGGGGGGGGGCTCCCCTATTTTGGGGGCGGGAGTGCTCGTCGGGAACTTTCGATTTTAGCCCTAAAAGGTACCTAAAATGGCGTCGCATAGTTGGTTTTGACCCCTAAAAGGTGCTAAAAGGCTACCGACAAGTGTGATTTGCCTAATTCGGACGTCTAAAATGGAAAAAATTGCACTTTTCGTATTTACCCCCTAAAAGGTACCAGAGGCTGATTTTAAAAACTAAAAGGTACGACGAGCACCCCCGCCCCAAAAATATGGAGTCCCCCGGGCACTCTTTCGAGGTACTTTAGGAAGGCGTAGAGCATTAAGTCTGTACATCCTGAAACTGGAGTGAGAATAAAGATATAGGCGTGGCCCGATTGCCACATGATCCCTAACTCCGATCTCACCAACTTTTGTACTGCCATGTACTACAGTAAAAACCCGCATAAAAGAACAGGTGTTTTAGGGATTCAGGCTGATTTTGTTCTTAAACATTAGGTGTTTTCTGCAAAATCAGCCTGAAAATGTTCTTAAGGTGTTCTTAAAATTGTTTCTTAAAATCAAATACTGCTTTCACTACCAACAGCCAAATAAAGAATACAATTGGCAGAAAATAAGCTACAGGCTAAATCCACCCTGGAATTCCCCATACAGTACCTGCTATAGAAATATGTGTGCAATGGTCTATTGTACTGTACTGTACCACAGCAGGTTATTGGATTGAATCTAAATGGCAGCCATTTTTTATACAAGAACAACGTTCATTTTTCAGGCTGTATGTGTTCTTATATATATAAGTACCTTTTGGCCAAATTCCAGCCTGAGTGTCTTAATCCACTTGTTCTTTTATGCGGGTTTTTACTGTATGGCCATGGTAGTACGTGTGTTATAGAGAGAGAGAGAGAAGCCTTTATTTAAAAATGAAAATTTAAACACCCAGGGTTGTCCATTCAGGTAGCCAAGGGCCATCCTGCTATCAATAGGAGCCCTGGGGTAAACTATATATATATTGGCTGTAGATAGAAATCAACCTGTTGTAAGGATGAATTGCAGTAGCGCACCCCCCTTTGCGATGCAGAAATGGCTTGCAACAGCAAAGTAGTCCAAGACTAGGTTTATAGTAGCCAAATCTGGCTCTTCAAAACAGAACCCCCCCCCCCCCCCCCTTTTTCCAAAATGCTAGTGATCCACCCCTGAATTGCCAATGTAAAATTCAAAGACCTTTACAAATAGCTTCCCATCTGGAACAGGACAAGCTATTTTGTCTGTAATAACCCTCGTGTTCAAAAGGAATATCACTGATAAATGTATCTATACGGCCGATTGCGTTTGACTGTTTAACAGTTCGCACGTTATGTTGAACGTTGCGTTTTCTAGGATGGAGAACCAAAATGTTCTGCCCTCTCTGATTGGTCAGTGAAAAATAAACATGGAGGTTGCCGTTGGAAACGTCTCACTTTTCGTTCAAACGTCAAACGCAATCGGCTGTAACTAGTTGTTTTCAAGTAGGAAAATGTTTTTATTCCACGATTTTCATAATTCTACGAACTCTACACCGACCAAATACTGCAGTTTGGCTTCCGTCATTCAAAACACAGTAAGCAACTCGTTTCACAAAAGGCTTTGATAGATCTTGTGAACTGATAGGACTACTTTGCGTGAACTCGACTCAAGGTTTGATTGACGGAAGCCAAAAACGCAGTTTGCGTTCGTATATGTCAATTGGGAGTTCGCAGAATTATGAAAATCGCAGTAACGTTGATTTATTGATCTCAAATCGATGTAACATAATTTTATAAGATTCCAATAAACTATCTACCCGCCTGCCTGCCACAGCTGCCTCAAACCTAGGACGTGTCTCGGGTTTAGTGACAAAAGTGGGCAAAACGGCCAATATGCGAAGAGCGCAGTGCATTATGGGAAGGCTCTGCGTGGTCACAAAGGAGCGGGAAGTTATCGAGAGGTTGAGCTGTTAATCTATGGCTTGTGTCCGAGCATCACCAAGAAATAGGTAGAGTATTATGCGAATTCATGTATATCTCGCTGCTAGTGAACTTAGATAACTCCAAATGGAGCAGTTTAGGGAAGAATTTCAAAACCCAACCAAGAGTAATTTTTAGAGCTGGAAATCGTTCACTAAAAGTAAACAACGTGTGGTGACAGACAATTCGACTCGACAAAGCTTTTCCGAGTTTGGAGAATACATCGACTCATTGGCAAAACTTTAGCATCAAAGCAACAATATTCGATGAGTAAAAGTCGTGCTTTCGCCTCCAGAGTCCAGGGAAGATTTCTAGTGATGCGTCACGGGGTGGCATAAAACAGGAAATCACTATATCCCAATGGTTGAAACCAGAAATCTATATAAATCTTTTATCATACTTCGTTTTATTCAAGAAGTGTAGAGAACTGTCCTAAAACAGTAATTTGTTAGGGATTAGAGTAAGATGATAAATTACATAAAATGCCATAAAATTAGTGACCTGACCAGCAAACTCCCTCGTAGCCTAGTGGTTAGAGTCTCGGGTTTATAATGATGTTGGTCCAGGATCGAATCAGCAATAATTTTTATAAGCTTTTTTTCTTTGAAGTTTTCTGAAAAAATCTAAGTATTTGGGCCCGTTCTGGTTTCACCCATTGGGATATAGTGACTTCATAAAACACAGTGACTTGCGTGACATATGGAGAGCTGACACGACGACTGGGTACAAGGCTACTCGGAATCAACTCTTGTGAAGCATGAGGTATGGATATTTTTTATTTATGAGTTGATCAAATCAAGTTGAAGACAGCTGTGCATACACCTATTTTCATAGCTGTCAACTCACCCACATTAGGCGGGTGTCACAAGATTTTGAATTCACCGATCCCGCATTCATTGTTATACCCCTAGTTACTGTTGCTACGTCGGACAAGCCAAATTTTCTCTTTGGCATCGAGCGCGGAAAAGACACCGATTGCAGGGAGGTGTTAGAAGTGTTGCATGCGTTTTGTATTTTATATTTTTATCTTGAAAGCTGAATAATTATTGAAAAATCTTCGATATTCAAGTTTGTTGCTCGGACATTTTGAATTCCGTAGGGAAAACTTCCTATTGTTTGCTATGAGTGGGCGGAGCTATCGTCAAAATAGGGATCGGTTCTATTGTGTGACCTGCATAATGATTGAGAAATTTTCACACATTTTCTGTATTTATCTGCCACGTGAGGGAGAATCTCAATATTTTTGGCCGAAGTTGGGTTGACAGGTATGTACTTCAGAAAAGGTTGCACTGTCAGAACTGTCTGTTGTAGCCCGCAATGCATCATGGGAGCAAATAGGTATATGAAAACAGATCTTAGCATAAAAACATAATTCTCAAGCTGTTTATGCCAAATGACTGTAAAATAGATCGCTTGAAAGAAAGTTTGTACTGGGTTAAAAAAATATTTAGCTTAATTTTATCCCATGATGCATCACAGGCTACAACGACATCTGTGATGGTGCAACCTTTTCTGGAATTATAGGTGTATTTAGATTGGCTTTCAGTCCCAGCTATGTTTATTCATTGTTTGCAGGCTAATCCCTGGAGCTCTGAACAAAATTTCCAAGGGAATTGGATAAATAATGAGGTGGCGGGAATGGATAAATAGTGATTTAAGGCAGTGGTGGAGAGCAAAATATATGACAATACATGCTTTGCCATATAAAAAAAATTAGAGGCAAGGTCTTTTTGCACAGATTGGCTGATTGCATTTTTAAACGACACCAGGGGGGTTGAGGACCTCCCTTCAAAAGACCCCACCTGGAATTTTCACTCATGAATGAGGCCCCCTTCCCTGGAATTTCCAGCCTCATAAGGATCCCCCTCCCCTGGAATTTCCATTACCTCATTAATATTTTTTTACTTGGGAAGATCTTCACCAACAAAACGTATTTGCCTTGATTAAAAACTAACAACAGCTATAGGCGTTATAGGCTCCCAAATTCAACACCCTTTAGACTGTAGAAATACTGCAAATTTTGACCAGCAGATGATATAAGCTACGTCAAAGCCCTTGTCAGTACATGTGTTCATGTATAATTTTATTGTGTATTATAAAGCTCATGAATAAATTGTGCCATATCTCCATACAAGAGTGTGAAATCCTTCCATTTGAAACATCAATAATGATCCTCAATTTCTTTAAAAAAGAAAGAAACATGATTTCACTGTTTCACTTTATAATTTGTATTTACAAGTTATTTGGTTCGAAAATAGACTTATCAATCGTTTCGCGTCATTTTCTAGTTGACGGCTTTGAGGAGCGTGATGTGCTCGCTGTGTCGTATTCCGAATGTACACGCTGAGCCATGGGTTGTTGATCACACCTGGAAAACAAGAAGTGACACATTTAAATCCCATTTTTATTATACTAAGGTATACGGCATGACCTTCAACAACTACCGGTAATGTCATTATGTCAGGAGACCATCAACAGGAGTCTCCATCACCTAGTGGTGGGCATCTGAGGCACAGGGAGCCCATCACATGAGTCTCTATCACCTAGTGGTGGGCATCTGAAGCACAGGGAGCCCATCACCGGAGTCTAGATCACCCTAGTGGTTGGTGTCTGAGGCACAGGGAGCCCATCACCAGGAGTCTCCATCACCTAGTGATGGGCATCCAAAGCACAGGGAGCCCATCAACAGGAGCCTCCATCACCTAGTGGTGGCCGTCAGAAGCACAGGGAGCCCATCACCAGGAGTCTCCATCACCAAGTGATGGGCATCGAAGCACAGGGAGCCCATCAACAGGAGCCCCATCACGTAGTGATGGGCATCTGAAGCAAAAGAGTAAATAATCTATTTTAGATTGAAGAATTTGAATTTTCCACAAAGAATTTTAAATTGTTATACATGAAAGATGGAAGAAATCAGCTTTGCCATTTTTTGCGTTGAATCCATATTCTGATTCTAAATTAAAGGTACCAATTTGCAGAAAATCAAAATCCACAATCTAAAATAAATTCTACTCCACCTATGCATATGGCTATGACCTAGTGAAGTAAGGTCCTGTTGATGGGTTCCCTGTGCACATGGCTAGGCTAGTGGAGTAAAGGCTCCTGTTGATGGAGTCCACCTATCTCATTTGTCATACTACTGCTCCACTTCACTGAACTGCCTCTTTTTCAAGGCGAAGCATAGACTTCACAAGCCCGGGGGGACTCCTCATAAAAATAGAAATTCCGCGACTACAGAATACATTGTTTCAACTTGATGGTAATTCTCAAGGACTGCAATAACATTAGGATTTGCCGAATCCAATTTGCTATCTTTTAGGGGTAAAATTCATTGTTTATCATAACGAATGCTATCCCGTAATGGTTAAAACAGTTGTCCCGACGAGCACTCCCGTCTATGTTTTTGGGGAATCCCCAGCCCGGTTAAAAAGCCTCTCGTCGTGTTTGCGCGATTAATGAGATCTCCTTGCGGCAAGTCTGCAATAAGCGTTACTCTGACGGATATGTCTCAATTGACTATCATGTAATTATTTGCTCCATTTTTTTTGCTATTACATTTTTCCAATATTATTTGTAATACTTGTACATTTTTTTTTATTATAATATTTCTACTGGTGTTGTTTCTTTTGTTTTCATATTAAATTGAGGCTCCGCCCTGTTCACATATCTCTGTCACATTAGTCTTTTTTTTCTCGGCCTTTCATTTAAATCTTGTATCTTGTATGTGTATATTTCGAGTGACAATCGCATTAGAAAATAACACCTATGTTTGTATTGTGAATGTGCGCATTCTGATGGTTAAAGCGTGTTTGTAAGAGACTGACAAACACGATTGTCACGCAACGCTGTCGCGCGTGTGTATGTTATTTTCTAAAAGCAATAAAAATACTTTCTGCGTGCTCTCTGGTTTCTTACAAACACTCGGGGAATGTTGGTCGAACTGATAAAACTTGAAAGACACTCGCCTTCGGTCGTGTCTTTCAAGTTTTGATCAGTTCTCCCAACATCCCCCTCGTGTTTGTAAGAAAGCAGAGAGCACGCGGAAAGTACTTTTATTGCTTAATGATAATTAGACTATCCTATCATAGACCATGACCTTGGCTGGTTTAAGAGCTGTGTCAGCCACTCCTTTGTTATTGTTTTCACCTTCGTCTTAGAAGACGAATTATGTGTAGAAGTTAATAAACATCTAAAAACATAGTTTCAGTTTTGATTTACAAATCCAATCGAGATCATTTGCTCTATATTCTCTTAATCAGCAATGGAAATGGAGATTTCTCCGACTTGGTTGCTATGCTGTCAAAATGGCAGCCTGGCGCAGGCTTTAAAGAGTCTTGTCAGAGACTCTTGGTTTGTTTCAACACATCAGAAGACGAATTACGTGTAGATATCTCGAAATAACCACCACAAACAAATATACTTGAATTACGTTCCATCGAAAGTATTGCGCTACATTTCTAAATCGGCCGATGGAAATGGATGCTTTCTCTCGCTAGGTTTCTAGGCTTACAAAATGGCGGCTGATGTGGTTCTCTCATAGGAGTAAACGATAGACATCCACCATCTTTTAACTCCCTTTCAGGATGTTGCACTTTTATCGTAGCTTGCGTTCCGTCCACTCGATTCGAATACAACCCGCTCTAACTCTGTTTTGCACACCAAACACACATCTTGGTAATAAGCGAATACAAGCGGCCTAATATCACGAAATCTACACCGTAAAGAATGGGATTGATGGCAGAATTCATGTATACTATCGTTTCACTGAACTGAAAGCGAAGAAAAGCGGAGGTTCTATCGCCATTTTCCGAAGCTCACTTTCAGCAAATGGCAGACGAAATAAACGGCACATAACACAGGAAACATATAGTAACCACGAAAAGCCATTGTTAATAGCACGCGTTTGTAACCCTGGATATCAAGACGCCGCGCTCCTGAGGAGTCACTGGACATAGATAAGGTTGATTGCTTTAAAGGATTCTGAAGTAGCATATATCAACGTAGCCAGGATACAGTCACGATTATGAAGAATAGTCCTCGAGGATCCTTATTCTAATGCATAACCTGTTAAAACAACTAAGGGCGTTAGGATGGAAACCAGACAGAATTATGGCACAGCGGACGCGGAAAAGAGTGACAACCGTGCGAATCGATTACGTAAGCGTATCGCTAGGTATCTATCGATCGATATGAGGGTTTCCATGAAAAGAGACGCGAGCGAAAATATAAAACAGCTCGTGAGAATTTTTCATGTTTGGCACAGCACCGTAAACTTGCCTGTGTACTCTAAGTTAGCCATTGTGACAGCCACTGGTTGGGATATAAGCCCCACTCCAAGATCAGTGAATGCCAGGCTACATAGCAGCACGTGTGAGGGGGAGCGCGGAGGGTTTAGTGCGCATGATCGATATAATAACGAGTCCATTTATAAAGTCGCCAGAGTGAAAGCATATGTTACCAGCAAATACGCTACGAACGGCCCCTCGTTAGTAAAGTATAACCGTTTTTGCTTCCTCGCAAAAACGTCACTGGCGTGTTTATCATTTTGTCTGCTTCTTCGTGACAACTTCCTGTCAGTCCTCGTGCTTCTGTCTCTTGATTTTTAAATTTCCTAAAAGAGCCCTACGAGAGCTTCGGCAATTGAAAGAGTTAGAAAATAATATTGGAAATTTGCTCCTACAAAGTTGATATGATTGAAATTCTTCTTTTAGAACGATTCTGGTCACTTTCAGATGGTTTATAATCTTATCTTCCTTCTCTGCAAATGGTTTTTTCATCATCACCACGTAATTATTAAGAATGATATTTTTCTACTAACGTAGAGAATTGTCCTTCCCGCGGTATTGTAACTGTGATTCTTCACAGTTATTATTTTCCATCAGCCCTGCCGTTTGAGGCTGTAACTAAACGTTCTTGTCTGAAATAGAAAGCGTCCAGTTTTCCAAGCTTTACAGTTTTTTCTTCGCAGTGTGCTTTTCTGTGGAGTCCAAAAACACTACAATTGGCTTTATGATGTAATCTCCAGTACGCGTTTTTGCCTGCTGGATTTTTCGGATAGAAAGAGTACAAGCTTCCAAAACTTTACAGTTTGTATTCCGATGGTGACGGTCTTTGGAAGCAGTGGAGTCAGAAAAGCTTAGCAAGTGGCCTCAGAAGTAAGTAACGTGTTTACATTAGTCATACGTCTGTGTTGGAGTATTTGCTGACAAATAGAGACAGTTTGTCTTCCAGTTTGATCCATGTAGAGTCCAAATATAAACACTTAGCAAGTGGCTTCAGGATCTCTTCGATTCTCCGTAGTACATGTTAGTAGTATTAGAGGACGGCCGTTTTTGCCGCTGGTTAGAGAGAAGGGTACTGATTGGTTGATAGGGTGGTTCGGGTCAAACCGGATTGGTTGGAGGGGAAAGAGGGTTACCATATATGGCACGTAACCAGCGGCAAAAAGGGCCGTTTTTGCACGGTTTCATTTCACAATTCGAGATGCCGCTGGTAAAATGCCGCTGCTAAAAGGGTATAAAAGAGGACGTACGAGTGGATCGCGGTGGTAGACGATGGAGTTCGTGTGCGCCATGTGTGGGAGGAAGTATACGGTGAAATCGAATTTAACACGCCATCAGTGGCGGAACACGAAGGGAAAGAACATCGCTGTGAGGTTTGTGGAAAACATTTCAAAAGGAAAGATGTTTTGAAGAGGCATAAGCAACGGCTTCATTGGACTGCATGGTGTGGAACCTGTGGTCAACGGCTCAAGCCTGAAAATGGCGAGAGAGCCTAAGTCTTTTTTTTATTTATAGAAGCGCGTTTTCAGATTTTATTGCCGCTGCCGCTGGAAAACAGACTATATTAAAGCGAGCACCCCTTCGCGATCACCATTTTGGCGAGCAATCATGGAAGACTCTGTGTATTGGGTTCGTTGTTATGATCAACATGGAAAAGAAATGCCTTCTAAAGAGATGGCGGCCATGATGAATAAAGAGGCGCAAAGAGGGTTTGTTCCTGCTTACATCAACGAGCTTGACCGTCAGCGAGTAGTTCAAGTGTTACCTGGGTTGAAGCATTGTAGTAATGTGTTAGACGAGGTGCGCACCATTTTGTTCTCCATGATCGGAGCGATGGAAGGGAACAAGGACGACGACGATTATGCTTCGAGTGGTGGTCCTTCGAATTATTGTTTGAAATATCAAGAGTTTATGGAGAAGCTGGAGGAGTTACAAACGATCCGCGAAGGTTACGAGTTTGACGACTGGTACAAGATGTTTGTCAAGATGAAATTGATTTCGGACAAAAAACTGAACTTTTGATTGTCTTTCTGTACGAACTACTCGTTTGGCCTTCTCGTCTCTTTGTTTGGAACTCGAGCGCCTTACCCGGCTCGCTAGCAAATCAACTAACAGCGCAACGTTTAATCTACAAACTTGATTGGTGCAAATAATATAGTCACGTGAACGAATCAATAAACCAGCAGCGGCAGTTTGTGTGTGTGTTTTTCTATAAAGTGGGAGGGAGGGATTGTAGGGTGTAAGTTGAGCAAGATGATCGAAGACGTAGCTTGTGCCGCGTCTTATTTGGACGAGTTAGTCGCGTTGTATTTGGGGTATTGGAAGAACCGAGAGTCGATGCAGATTCAGCGTTCGGTGAGGAACGAGATTGTTCGTCATGCGAACAATCTTGCAATCGCCTTGAATGAGAGCATGGTCTCGAGGTGCGCAGCGCCATTAGCAAAGAAGCAGGAGTTTTACCGAGACTGTATGGAGTCCATTTTCGAATTGCTAGCCGACAACGAGTTACAGTGCGCTGCTACTCGCGATGACGGGATCCTATTTGCCGCTGTGATCTCGTCGTTGAGAGAGTACTTTGCCATTGCATACAGAAAGTTCAGTTTCTATCATAGCCATTATGGAGGAAAGGTTTAATAAGGTGCTGAGACGTTATGTTGCTTTTCAACGTTCTTCTGATTTGTTCTGGTTGACGCGTCGTCTGGAAACCGTTTCGCCTTATTTTAAACATGTATTGTATTTTTACGAGGGGCGGGCATTTTTCACCCGACTCCCGAGTACAGATCTATCCGGTGACGTTGCTATGGGTGCATTGGAGTTTGGAGCTGCAGCGGCACTGGTATGGGATAAAAAGGAGAAGTCGCAGAAAGGACGGTGAGACCATGCCTCGTTCGCTACGAACACGTTTGCGACAGCAAAAATCCCGCCACAAACGCCAAATGCAACGCGCTTTGGCGGCGCATCGCAAGCAACAAGGTCGACTTTACGAAGATTTTCTGTTGTTAAAGTATTGGGCACCCCAGCATTATTTTGGATGTTCTGTTTTTCGAGCCATTTTAGATTCGAATCTTGCGGTCTTGGCAAATCAACTATGTTTGAACACGGTGAACGCCATTCGTTCAAAGTTGACGAACCTCCCTTCGTATTTTCGTGCGGCATGCCAGCGAGTCGACGAGGCGAAGTTGTCGTCCAAGACGAGAGAGGAGATCAAGCGGTTCAATATGGTGATCGTTCCTTATGACGTGTTTTCTGTGTCGCAACAGCGCCAACTCGCATCGGCGACAGGAAAAGACGATTTGTCTGTGGTGGCGTGCTATTTACATCACTGAAAAAACGCGATTCCGTCTCAGACATGGATTGTCCTCGTTGCGAGATGCAGCTGAGAGCCAACGCTGAGTTGTTCTTAAGACTGTTTCACGGCTTGTCTGTTTTGAGACAATTTTCCATTTCTCTCCAAGATCGTGCCGGGCATCGTCTGGTGTCCGAATTGCTGATGTTGACGTTACCCCACCCTTACGTCCGTCATGACGGGTTGACACGTTATTTCCGACAACCGTATTTGGAAGAGAATGAAAACGAGGCAAGTCCTGAAGTTGTCGCTGCCGCTACCATTTTACTCGAAATGAAAGGCAGTGCACGTTCTTTGAACAGAGTGGGCTAAACGAGCATCATGGCAGGATCTCTTTATGATATGAGTTATTTGATGGTGAACGAAGGTCGTCGTTGCTGTCGTTGCGTGGAGTGTTTGTTTCCTGTCTTCCCACGTCCTTGCAACTGTTTTCATGGGTTCATGGTGGTTTATGGCGAAGAGCAAGGAAACGGGACCTCAACCTCTGGGATGATGACCGTCATGATGATGTTCAACCTTTCTGCTAAGAACGACTGGTTTCAGATGAATTGGCAGGAGTTTCACGATGCGTTTAAGAACAAAGTTGTAGAGTGGGTTCGAGAAGCGACGTTCCGCTATTCCAAGAACTTGCACGCTGCCTGTGTCTACGGTCTAGACGGTGTTGAAACCCAGCCGGATGTCTATTGCTTCGACATTCATAATGCGTTTTTCAAGGGTTCGTTCTATTACGAAGGACCACTGTTTATGCCAAAGAAACTGTATAGTTTGAGCGCGTCTTTTTTGTCACGCGTCGACTCTTTTTTCTGTTTGAAGACCGGTATTGGCATTATTACGCCAGCTTGGCGAAGACTCTGTGTTCGCGTCGAATCGTAGATGCTAGATACGATTCACTGAATGCAACGCTCTGGACGAACAAATCCACCTGTTATTGTACACATTTTGTGATTCGAAAAAAAGGGCCATGCTCGTTACGTCACCTGGCGTATTTGACGTGTCGCCAGCATTTTATGAAACACCGTCGTGTCGGCACCTTTGGGTTGATTCACGAGTATTTTATGACCTTTCTACATGAAACCGTAGGAAGAATTCAAAAAGGATGAGCGTGATGAGCGCGCCTTTGACTTGTTGTATTCTTCGGACGTGTCTTTGTTTTCGTTGCACGAGATTCGGGAAGACGGCTTAAATCTTTTTAATTACGATTCTAGATCGATAGGATGGAATGATGCGAAACCCTGTGTAATGCGTCAACGACAAAAGATTGTTCTTGTTAATCAATAAAGACGTTGTATCTGTATATGTGTGCATGTGTTTTTTTTCATAAAGAGAACGAACACGACTTAGCAACTCTATTCAACGTTAGACAATGGGTTTGATCCGTTTGGTGTTGAAGAGTGTGCTTGTGGTGAGTGGCGTCGTGGTGGCTGCTTTTGGAGTAGGATTTGCCGCTGGGGTGTCGTTAATGCTGTTAGATAGAAACAGGACGACACGGCCAGACCGGGGCAGACCCACGATGGCGAGCGAAGCGTGCGCAACCCACTGTGATCAGTTGTTGGCGTTGGTGTCCGGGTATTCTTCCAAGATGGCGACTTTGGTAAACGAGGACTTGGATCCTGAAACGGAAGTGAAATTGATCGATCAAGATGGATTTACGATTCAATTGGAAGAGGTGATCAAGGAGTGTCTGACGGAGAGTGTGAAGCACTGGATCCTATTTTATCGACATCATCAGCAAGTGCTGTCCATGTTGACCTCGTTGTGCCAGTTTCCCCAACACATGAAGGTAGGGGATGCTACGTTGTTCGTGTTACTGCTGGCCCAAACGAAGGACGTGTTGACGGTGATGCGAAAATTGTCCATATGGCAAGAAGACTCGTTTTTGCTCCGGGAACTGAAAGGAGATCAGATGCGGGTGTTTCTGGCTATGGACCGAACGTTGGATTATGTGAGTCACTTACTCCGATGTTATATTCACGAGTCGGGTCTGCCTAAAACCTCGTTGGCAAGTATCAAACAGGACTTTGAGTTTGCCGCCTTTTATCCATGTTTGGTTATTGTGCCCTGTTGCAAGTGGTTCAGCTCGGTCTGGAAGAATGGTACGGGGAAAATACGTCGCCACACGAAGAGTACGGCAAGTTCGTTTTTCCCAAAACCAATTGCTACTGGTTAAAAAACTGGGTGGACGGTCTATTTGGCGCGATGAATGACGTGATTGACAAAACGAAACGTTTGACCAATCCCGTGGAAGGCGACAGACTATAAAGTGCGCTTGTTGTACGATCCCGCTCATTTCGTTCCTTCATCATGGCCAGTACCAAAACGTCTGCACAACGCCAATGGCGTCACCTTCGTGCTTGTTGTCAGCTCTTGACTTCGTCTATTGGTGAAGTGTGTGAGCCCATCACCAACCCCATCCAACAAAGAACCTTGGCAGGACAGATTTTCACCATGATGGATGCTTTAGAACAGCTCTCTACGACAGGTCAGCTCTGGAAAAGCAAGACTGCAGAGATGTCGTTTCACCAAAAGGAGGTGGTAAAGGTGTTGCGTCGATGGGAAGAAATGAAATGGGAACATCTGGTGGAACACAGTGAGGAGGAGGACACGTCGTCGTCCGAGGAGGAAGAGGAGGAGGAGGAGGAGGAAGAAAAAAAAGATGTGCATATTCACATTCATTCGTAACGTTTGCCGCTGCCGCCGTTTTTAAGAAGAAAAAAAAACCCTTAAAAAACCCTGAACCCTCTAGATGAACCAGTTCAAAATGAGTACCTTGGTTGGATTTTGTCCTTCGTACTGCTGCTGTCAAGGGTTTGTCCTTTCCAGAGATGAGGCTGATGCGGTCTGCAAGCAATTAATGCATCTGATCGTCGCCCTGTGCCAACGACGCATTGGACTGGCTGAAGATTTTGCGAAACTCCAGTCCGCTTGGTCAGGACCGTTGTTAACCGGGGAAGACGCTGGGCGTAAGAAGACGCGCTTTTTGTCGGCGGTCAACTCCCTTCACCACATGGTACAGGTTCGAGAACAGGCTCAACCCTGTTCGACTTGTTTTTTCAACCAATCAAGCGGACCAGATCAGCTTTGTGCTCGTTGTCATTTGGACAATGTTCTCATTCCTCACCCCAAGAGGGGAAGAAAGCGACAGACGGACGAGGAAGAAGAAGAGCAGATCCCGTATCAAGGGTTTGGCGATCCATCCCCAGCCAAGGAAGAGGATGGGAAGATCGAGTCCATGTTTGGGAAGATAAACAAGCGAAGAGGGTATCGTTGCCGAGAAGGATGTATCAACAGCGACCATAAGGGCCCCAATGTCCTTTTTTCAGCGTGTATTGTCCCCAAGAAGAAGAAGAAGTTATGCGACGAAAGGTGTGTCACCCCAGGTCATCCAGGCTTATTTTCGTCCTGTCAAATTCCCGACAAGCTGGAAGAGAAGAAAAGCACCGATGAAAAGGGAACCTCAAGTGGCGATGTTAGTACGACCACCTCAAGTGGTGGTGGTTTTGGTATTGAGGCGCCGGCGATCTTCGGCCCCAGTTTTGGTGCAAAAACCTCAAGTGGCGATGTTAGTACGACCACCTCAAGTGGTGGTGGTTTTGGTGCAAACACCTCAAGCAGTTTTCTTGCGAAATCCTCAAGTGGTGGTTTTGGTAGTGGGGTGCCCGCGACCTTCGGCAACAGTTTTGGTAGTGGGATGCCCGGCAGCGGACTGTTCTGAAACAAAAGACAAAAGTAGATTAGTAGTGCATGTATCAGGTAAAAAAAAAGGGAATAAAACGGTGTGTTTGTTTCACGTGGACTCATTGTTTTCTTGGAGTCGAAACGGGTAGCGAAAATGGACGACGGCAGTCGATCGGATGATGTGTTTTTTGATCGGCTTTATGAGGTGGCGACCAAAAGGCTCAGACCCTAATCTCCACCTTTGTTTTTGATGCGGGTCCAAAGCTGTGTTCGCGTGGGTTTTTGGAGCACGTGCACTGGCACCTGATGGGTAAGATGATGCAACCGGTTGCTCCCCTGATGTTTGTCGATCAGCGGTTAAGCGTCGTCGACGCGTTACTTGCTGTGAGGGAGCATTACACAAGTTTTGTGCCGCTGTCCGAATTGACTCTTCATCGCCTCTTCGAATGTTATATGAGGTTTGTCGATTGCCCCTTCACTCCATTTAGTTTTCGTCTCTTCGACACCACGGATTACGACGTGTAACTCATGGAACCGTGTGGATGCCTGTCGAGTCATTCGACGTCTCTCGTCAACCGCGTGGGAGAGGTGTTGCGGCAAACCCCGGAACTTGATTTTCCCACGTTGATGGATGGGTTTTGGCAAGAGCTCGTGAAACGTCCGGATCGGCTAAAGGAGATTCATTCCGTTATTTGCAATTGGCATCACGTGGGGTACGACGAGCGACTGTTTGAACTGCATGGATGTTATGATCCCGAGTGTGATTCGTTTACAGCGTATTTGGCCCGTTGTTTAATGGCCATGCACGCAGCGCATGTGTCGACTCAACTGTTTGTCGAGTTGGAGGATATTCATCACAACCCCATTCCTCCTACGGTGTGGACCTTGTTTGACAGTATTTATTGTGCGTATTGTCGATTTGGAACCATTAATCAGTTAGAGGTCGTGGCATTGAGGTTGGTTTGTCAAAAAAGGGTGACATGCTGAGTCTGGGAAAAACCGAGGAGCAATGGCGTCAGCATGCGCAATTGACGAACACGTTTCCACCCCAAGACGATGCCAAAGAGACGTTTTTGAAAACGATGAAAGAATCGATCGAGTCCATTAATGAAATGATCGAGTACGTGCCCGATTCCAGGGACCGGGTGTCCCAATACGATATCGCCAAAAGTGTGGTGTACGATTGGCTGACGCATGAATTGAAATCACGCCCCAAGGACGTGTTGCGTCATGCGATTCATGCTTATATAAAGCATCGATTTACGCTTTTAATGCGACAATCCCAACATGGGCTGGGTGTATAATCCGCGACGTCAAGTGGGGCGAGGGAGACGACGACGACGACGACGGCGACTCAAGCAAGTAGGGGGGTGGGTGTACCGTCCTAAACAACGTGGAAAAGGGCTTGTTTCGACCATTGCTAAAGTGGGCCTTCCTCTGCTCATGAACCTTCTGAAGACCTAACGCTATAAAAAGAAGTGTGTGATGGACGGTCTTTGAAAAACAATGGGACGAGCTTCACCTCAACGTGGACGTGGGCGACGGCGGCGACGACGACGACGAAAGCAGCGTGGACGTGGCTTGCTTCTTGGAAAAAACAGTCCGTTTAAACGCATTCCGCTCCTGGGGTTGATCCTATAAAAAGACATCACGGCTGCAGCGTCG
The DNA here is from genome assembly GCA_033964015.1 of Scolanthus callimorphus. Lineage (NCBI taxonomy): Eukaryota > Metazoa > Cnidaria > Anthozoa > Actiniaria > Edwardsiidae > Scolanthus > Scolanthus callimorphus. The sequence continues at coordinate 64,309 of JAWWUD010000222.1, forward strand.
TCACCGCCATCATGGTTCGACGACGACGACGACGACGGCAACGGGGTCGAGGGTTCATGAGTTTTATGAAAAAAGCTTTAAATAACGACGTGGTGCGCTCGGTGGCCAAAACGGCTGCGCAAGGGTTACTGGCGGAAGGCAAAAAACAACTAGCGAAACGTGGGGATACCACAGCCGCTCGAATTGGAAATCTTGCTTTGTCTGCTGTGGACAGTCGTTTGAACGGACGTCGTGGACGTCGTCGACGACGACGACGATGACTCAAAACATGTTGCGCCTGTTGGCACGTTTTCTCGACGCCATGCTCGACTCCAAGATTATAGTTCACCTGTTGACGTTTGTACGACGTTTGCGCCGATCGCCGCCACCGGCGGCATCCCATACCCAATAAAAGGTGTTGGAGGTCCATTTCGCTCATTTCGCACGAGACACGACTGGAAGAACGATGGCTGAAGCGATGCTGTCCGATCCGTGTTTTCAGTTTTTGGCAGAGTTTGACCACGAAGGGAAACAACCCGTGAAAACGCAACAAACGGGGGCTTTGGATGCCCAAAAGATGACGAAGAAAGCGAAACGAATCGCAGAACCTCGAAAACGAAAAGCTCCCGAAGTGGAGAAGAAACCCTCTGTGAAAAAACCCAAAGCCGAGGAAGTGGTGATGCAAGAGAAACAGTTTGGACATCCTTACGAGCAGCAGCTGCAAGAGTGTGCCCTCAAGGGAACAGTTCCCATGCTGATGTTGTCCACGGATCTCGCCCACATTGGCGCGCTGATGCTGCCCTTTATCAAGGACATGATGCAGTACTTGACCGCCGAAGTGATTCCACTGCTTCAACAGTGCGAGAAAGAATTTGCTCCACTGCAACAGCCAAGCAACAGCATTGTTGGAAATCCTGTGTTTCTGTTGTATACCGCACTACAAGCGATTAAAAACATGGAAGCCCAGCGACCTCGCATGGACGAGATCATGAAACTGTGTGAAACCCTTCGGTATTGGCCCAAACCACACCTGGTGCCTCAAGCGATCGCAGAACGTCTAAATCAGATGTAGAAGAAAAAAAAAATACAAGACACAACGTGTAATCCATGTCTAGTTTATTATGATTAAACATCCTAATCACAACACTGTGTGTTTTTGTTATTTGTAAAGTCGTAACGGGTCCATGGCGAGTCTTTTAATCGTTTTTTTCTTTCGTGTCCTTGTCGCCACAGGGGATGGTTTGGGAATTGGAATTTGGGCTTGGCGATGAGCTTCGGCATCGGCTTGGGTGTTGGTGACGTGTAGGGAGGTGGTGCTGATTTGGGAGTGCTGGTGGGAAGTCGTGGAAGTTTGGGTTTGGGCGTCGTAGGAGGCATGGGGGATTTTTGAGTCGCCAGTTCTCGTTGGGGTGTTTTTTGATTGGTTTGATGCCACTGTTTGGCCTTTCGCAACAAATCCCCAAAGTGGTGAATCGACCGCTGGACCAGACGCGTTTGCAAGTCTTCTGGATAATGGTTGGCCTTGCGAAGTTTTTCAATGTCGTATTGGGTTTCAATCAAGGGAACGGTGAAAGGCGATTGCTCTTCCAGCAACTTCATTTGTTGCATGTCGTGAAATTTTTGTTGAGTCAGCATGGCTCCTCCTTCTTGTGGTGGTGGTGGCACCAAGTCTTTCGGCAATTTGTCGACGGGAATCAAATAGGCTTGTTTAGCATATTTCATAGCGTTTGGGGGTCGTACACATAATCGAGGTCGTCGTCCTCGTCGTCGACGTCGTCTTGCTCAAATGAGGGTCGCCGTTGGCGCGGTTTTTTTATACTCTCGTCTTCCTTCTTCTTCTTCTTCTTCTTCTTGTTCTTGTTCTTGTTCTTCTTCTTCTTCCTCTTCTTGTTCTTCTTCTTCTTCGTTGTCGTCGTCGTCTTCAAAATAATGAGGGTACGAGGTGACGACTTCTTTCGCAACCCCACGAACAATTTGATGAAACGACGTGTCCCTCGTTTTCAGCGCCTCGCGTCGTGCTTTTCCTTTCTTTTGAAGACTGACAATGTTTTGGATACGACTTTTATGATGTTTGACTTGAAAATAATACTTTTTGGGAAGCTGCAGTTGTAAATGGACGACCTTGCGAAAAATTTGCGTTAAAAGCGACGCTTGACCCGCCGTCGCATTTTGCAGCAACCGTTTGATTCGTGGCAACGTGGCCGTGGCCAAATCGAAGACGAAATCGCGATGCGTCCATAACAATTCTTTTCGCATCTTGTAGGGTCCTTCATCAATGTCTCAAAAGAAGATACGGTTTTCCTCCTTTTATAACGGGCACCACCGTGCGCCCTCCTTGCCAGGTGTTGAGCGACGGGAGTTTGGAATCGACCGTTCCAAACACAATTTTCGATTCGTTTTGAAAATACCCATGATTTTTGCGTTCTTCAGGGATGTCAATCTTGACCGGTCGTCCATATTGCATTTCGATATCGGCCAGAAACCGTGGACTCGACGGTACGGCATAGGCCGGTTTACGAGAATCGCTTCTTCTTCCTCCTCCTCGTTTTTTCATTCTCAGGTCGGAACCAGACGTTTGTGATAAGCCAAGGTGGCTGGGGTTCGATTTGTATTTATAAGGTTATAGACGTTTGGAGGGCCCAGCGAGGTGGTGCTCAGAGTTCCTCCGCGTTGCACTTTCGGATTGGTGGGACGACGTGGATCAACGCGAACCAAGGTGTACTTCCTAATTCCTCCGCGTTGAGGGCGTCGCAAACGCCGTTGCTTGTTAAACCGTTTTCTCATTCTTGATGGTGGTAGATTGACGTTCGTGTTTTTATAGACGTCTTGTTGCCGGCGTTTTCATGCCCACTTCTCCTGGTCTCCTGGGACGTTGTAAAAGAGCTCTCCGGCCTCCGGCCGGCCGCGGAGCGGCCGGGGCCCCGCGGACAGGGGGAGCTAGTCGAGGGGTGACAGGACGGGACAACGGCGACGATGATGATGATGACGACGACGAAGGGCGGCGTTGTCGTTGTCGTCGTCGTCGAAGAACACCTCCTTCGTTTCCTACCGACTCGCTCACCGACGATCGCGTCACCACGGGTCGACGCCCTTTTCGCACCGTCGTCGTCGTTTTGGTTAACGTGGTCGTTTGATGATCCCCATCTCCCAAGTCGGTTCGACGCGTGGTCGTGTCGTACCCTGTGTTGGCATTCAATTCGCGTCGCGTTTGGCGAGCCACGTCACGAATTCGGCTAGGCTCCTCCTCCTCCTCCTCAGGATCTCCGCTACTAGGACTAGTAGGTGTCGACTGGGATTCGGGGGAAGGGTTATTAAGGGTGGGAGCCGAAGGACCGATGCTAGGCAAAACAAACGGTTGTTGTGGTGGTGGTGCTGTTGCTGCTGCTGCTGCTGCTAAAGGTTGTTGTGGTGGTGCTGCTGCTGCTGCTAAAGGTTGGTGCTGTTGTGGTGGTGCTGTTAAGGGTGGGGTTGAGAGCGAGGATACGTCTTGATCGTTGTTGGCGACATAGGTGTTGGCAAAATCGTAAATGGATTGCCAATCTTGATCCCCTGTAGACACTAAGGTGTCGTCAAAAGCGAGATCAAAGGCACCTCGCCGAGAAGCTTCGTCCATGAGGTGTTCTCCAAGAGGCGAATTCAGCAGATCTCGAAGATTTTGCGTCACGTTGGGGTCCTGACCCAGCAAGGGATCCGCCATTTTGGATTTAATAAAAGACCGTCTGATACTCCGGAGTGGAGGGCAAAAGATTGGCTCGCAGTCTCAACCGTGGATCGTTGCGGTGAAGATGTGGCGAAAAATCAACGACCAAAACCCCCTCACGCGTGTGATGGGTGGCGTAGTCAAAGGCTTCGCGCGTCTTTTCTAACTCGCGTTTGGTCACGCCTAAAATCGATTGCCGAAAAAGATTGTTGGCGCCCAACGCATCTCGCGGGTTGTAAAACAAAACGTAATAGTGCGTATTTATATTGTTGGTACGTTTGATGCCAAACATGTTTTGGGTAATCAAAATCACCGTGATGTTGTAATGGTGACTTCCCACGGTAAACAATTGTTGAACCAACGGGTTTTTACCCGCGTCAAGGGAAAGATCGTCCAAACACACGAGAATGTGACGCGCCCCTCCCCCATCTTGACCCGTTTTTTCTTCTTCTTCTTTTTGCTCTTCGCGTGACGAGTTCACCATGTAGTCCGAGATGGTCTCTATGCCTTGGACAAAGTCCACGTGGTCTTTTTCGCGCTCTTTCAACGTTTCGTAACCAGGTTGCCAAGTGGAATAATGAAAGTAAATGTGTTCGATAGGATGTTCAAACAAATCATTACGGTCTTCAATCATTTGGATCGCGTACTGGGTCTTACCCGATCGCGTGGGTCCAACAATCATGATGTTGCAAGGATTTTGCAAACGTGGATTCACCACGTCAAACTTTTTCGAGTGACTCATGGTTGACCATCCCTCCCTCAATCCCTTTTTTATAACAAATCACACACACACCTTGGTGGACCTACCCTTTTTATTGCTTCTTCTTCAAAGAGCGAAGGCACGCTTGTCTACAGTCATTGGATTGACACAATGCGTCACGGTCTCGCCTGGCAATCTTGGCAAACGAGCGACACGTCATGCGACACACTTTCGCATCGTTCAGACGGCGATTGCGCCCAAAGGCACTTACAAACTCTTTCATCGATCGTCCTAAACTGCGATAGTACAAAAACATAATGGCGTAATGTCCACAAACAAACGATCCCAGCTGCTGCAAAGGAACGCGGTTAAACGTCACGTTTCGGGACCATCGGCGAAACACGGCGCCCCAGTTGGGATGGTACGTCACGGGCGATTGTCCATAACTGTCCATGAATTCCACCCCATCCTTGCTTTTCCACACGCCCACCCAATGCTGTCCAGGTCGGTTCGAAGGGTCTGTGTTTAAGATCACCCCTTGTCCATGCTTCAACGCCAAAGGCACTTGATCGGCGGCGAACACGCCTCCAAACTGACGCTTCAAGACGTCTTCTCCCATGTCCAACAATTGATGCGTGGTCAATCCTTTGTTCATTGCTCTTTTTACGCAAACAGCCGATCTTTTCTCACGTTGCGTGCGGCATCGATTTTATACTGAATCGGCACCGATTCAAACACCAGCATGTACATGTTGCTGGACAAGTTGGCACTCAGACGGATCGAGAGGCCCACCGTGCCTTGGGTCGCTTCGTTGAGATAATACCCGTCGCCACCTCCTTTGTCCGCCGTAAAATCAAACACGATCACCGCTTTTCCTCCTACGAATTCCTCGGGGGTGCAATAAGCAGGAGGGCGATCGGGCCCCAGGCCGAGCGACAGTTGATTCATCGTGTGACGCCACAACTTGACATATTCGGCAGCATTCGCAAATTTGAGGGCGGGTTGAGGGTAGGCCACGCTGTTCACCTTGGATTCGAGCTCAATCAAATTCGGAGGAAGAATGTAGTTGAACGTGTTTTTGGTCACGGCGCCGTTGAACGCGTCTTGAGAAACAAACACGACGGTCATGCGTTGGGGAACGTTGCCGCGAAAAATGTCGGTAAATTCATACAGCTGAGATCCCGCGCGTAATTGAAACGTCAAGGCTTTGCTTGCCATCGTCCCCATCTTGTACAGGGCTTGTTGTCCCCATAACCGCTCGACAAACAATTTGCGCAAGGGAGCATTCAATTCACGCAGAGCCAGCCACAGTTTAATGGACTTGAGTTGCAACTTAAAGTCCGCCGCGGTCCCACTCGCATCGGCCAACAGGTAATACCCTGCCGTGTTTTTCTTCAAGCTGATGTCTAATTTCACCCCGTCCGGAATGGGTTGGGGACACTGGAAAAAATCAGCAAACGGATACATGAAACACGTCACGATTTTACCGGCCTTAAAGAGGCCGTGACGCGCCTTGAATCCCGAATTGGCTGTGCCGTCCAGAGTCGTTGTTTCGAATTTGCCTGCCGCGTCTGGATACCATCCTTCGGTGGGTTTGTCGTAGGCTTTCTGTTCGTGGCTCCAATACAAAAGCGCATTGATCATGGCTCTGTGGGCAAACATCGAATCTTGAACATTGATTTCGTCTCCATTCGCCACGATGGACATGTCACGGAACAAGGCGATGGGGAACAAATTCACAGGGGCCAATTTCGTCTCATCCTCAGTATCCGTGCCATCGTCTTTTTCCAGGGAAAGTTGCATTTCAAAGTACGTGTTTTTGGTATCAATCCAATTCGTTTGAGGATTCACCTCAAACCGGATCGGATCGGACGAGCCGGTCACTGGGTAAAAACACACGTAACCATGGCGGTCGTACGTGTTGAACACGGGTGGATCCTCAAAAGCAGAATACACTCGAGAATCGCCCACGTAGCGTTTGGGAGGATTCGTCGGGGGCAACCCTGGATTCGGGTTGGTGTTGGCTTCTGTCAAGGGAAGATGCCCTTCCCCAGAACCAGGCGAATAATACGTGGACATGGTTAAAAGTCAAAGATGGTTAACGGTAAAATCTTGCCACCACGTTGCTTTGTTTTCCTCTTTTTGCGTTTAGGCTCCTCTCTCACACAATCGTCGTCCTCGTAATCGTCCTCGTCGTCCTCCTCCTCCTCCTCCTCCTCGTGCTCCTTGGCGCGTTTTCTTCCTTTTATACCTTTGTTTCTTGGAGGCGTTTTTTTTTGGGTTGGGGGGACTGATAAGGCACAAAGGGTCGTTCCTCGGTGGGGGTCATGTTGTGGTAATACTCCAACGGAACCAAACCAAACCCTCGTTGACCCCGTGAGTACATGGGGTGAGGAAGCAATCTGGTGGGTGCTGAATAAACGCTCATGGTGTTTTGTCTTCGGTCCCTGCTCTCCCCTTTTTATACCGTTGTAAAACGTGACAGCGGGCGGGGCCGAATATGGAGTTGAATCGCCGTCGGTCCGTCTCCTTTAAAAAACGACAATCGCTGTCCTGTTTCATCCACAATCTTCACTTCGATGGAGGTGATCGTGGGAGAACTCAAGTAGAAGTATTGAACGTCTCTAGGCACGTGTGTGGTCTTTCGAAAATACATCGCTTGTTCTAGAGGCACGACGCATGCCAACGAGGCCCACTGGTTGTTGACCTGAGATTCTTCAATCAGATTGGGAAAATACACAAACAAATTCGATCCTTTCAACGAATAGTTGAACTCAAAATGATCCTCGAACGGGTACACGCTTTCGGCGCAAGCAAAGGTGGTCAATCCAAAGGGAATAAAAATGTGCTTGGCGTAGCGTGGGTAGAGGCCGTCTTCGATCATGGCCAGAAACTCCGTTTTGTTGCGTTCAATGTCTGGGCGCCAGTTATCGGGAGCGACCGCAAACCAACGTCCCGATCCCGACGGCTCGTCTGCTGCGGTATACGGCTTCGTCAGGTGCCACTCCCATTCCCCATCAAATGGCGTGGTGGGGTTGCGATCCCACTTGTTCCATGCTGGCGACAGCTCCGAATTCATTTTCGACGCTGGAAATGGGACCGTTGTCTTGGAGTCATCGACAACGTCTTTGATGCGCGGCACGGCAAACAGCTGGCGTTCATCAAGACCCAAAATAGAACGCATCAACACCTCGCCCCAAAAAACCATCGTCCGCCCACGGTACACACCCGTAATTTCGAAGACGGCGATGGTCGTTCAAACCACACCTTGCCAGGAAATTTGCCAGGATCAATCGCTTTTCTTCCCTTGCGGATCGCCTCAGTCCCTTTTGAGTACACCCCATCAGCCATTCCTAACAGCGACAACAAGGACCAGGATGGGCCCACCTCAATTTCCAGACTCACATGCCTCTCAAAGGATGCTGCTGCAAATTCGCAATACCCCCCATTCATGGTCAGTTCCACGCCCAATTGCTCGTACACAAACACCGCAACGTCGTTAGGCATCACATTACCCACAGGCATGCGAATCACGGACCACTGGCCAGAATCGTACCGAAAACGAAGAGCGTTGTTGCTTTCGGTCACGTTGTTAGGAATCTTCAATTGATCCTCCATGTGAGCGAGCAACGCTTTAGAATCTTCATACATCGACGAGCGCACTTGCTTCCAACCGCCAAACGTGGCCATCTGCTTATTGAACATCAATTGCCCATAACTCACCCCGTCCCAATCGTACGACCGCAGCGGCGTCCGCGTCATCGCTTGGTTCATTTCGCTGTCGTAAACGTACCCTCCATAAGCAGCTGAAGGAGTTGGCGGCATAAAGCGCTCAAAGCGCATCTTTTTGCTGTTGCCCGGGAGAAGGGGCAAGGTTCGAAGAGGGTGAAATTGCAACACGCCAAAGGCAAGATCCTTAGGGTCCTTTGTGCGAGCAAACCCAGGCGTCGTCAACGACTCGATGCCCACCTCCCACTGGATGTGTGGAGGTAGACGAATGGGATCGTCAATTCGAAATCGAAACCGATCCAGCGCGTTGTCGTCATAGTCCAACTTGCTTGCATCGCTGTCAAAAAAAAGACGCTTGTGCATTTTGTGGCTATCTCCAAAACCAGACCAGCGCAAGGCAATCACCGTCGCTCCACTTCCAGCAAACAAGGGCTCGTGCCCCTCGTCGTCTTTGAGCCACACTTTTAACACTTTTAAGCGATTCACCAAGATGGGCTTATATATCGGGATTCTTGGGGCATAAAACGTGGCGTGTTGAAGCTCAACGCGTTTCACGTCGCTGTTGTGACCCACAATTGGAATTCGGGCCAACAAATTCTCAAAGGTTTTACCAAATGTTTCATATTCCACAAAATTGCAAAACACGTCAATGAAGGCGGGCACGCGATTAATCAACAGCTTGCTGTCGTGTTCGTCCGTGGAAAGCAACGTGTTGGTCTTCTTAATGTCCCCAAGTCGTGTTTCCTTACTCCTCACCGTGACTCTGAACATGTCCACCGCGGTGGACGACGGGATGGGGGAGAGCAGACGTTTTTCGCGTGAAAGACGCAAGACCCATTTCGAGTCAATCTCGACACGATTCGTCGCCATTTCACCATGGTCTCCCAACAACACCTGACGTAAGTTTGGAGAAAGACCAAACAGCGCATACGTGAATGACCCATACGCGTGTGTGGAATGCCGATAAGGTTGGAGCACCACTTGGGTTCGTTGGGCCACACCATCCCAAACAAATTTGAGAGGAACCGTCTCCTCGCTGGTGTCTCGATTCCCATGTTGATCGTGACGAGCAAAATAAGAACCGTCGCGAATCAATTGATTGACGTAGTCAATCACTTCAGTTCGATAATGAAAGTGATACTGGTCAAACAGTGTTACTTGTTTAAAAGCGTACTTTCCAGTGAAGGGGTCATCTCTCAGTGCGCAGATGTAAAACGCCTCTTGCAGAGTCGACTGAAAGGTGCCACTTTTGTCGACAAACCCTGGCAGATTGGCAAAGGTCAAGCTCACGGCTGGGTTGGCCGTAAAATTAAATTCCAATTCATTGTTCATGCGCACATAAAATTCACTAGGCGTATTTTCTTGATCGTCAAACACTTTTTCTCCATTACTCAGGACCACCGTTACAAACTCATCACTAGGATTTTGAATACGGAACAACATCACGCTGATAGATCCAGCTGTTATGCTCTTGTGGATAACCCTTCCATTTGATGAGCAGCCGCTGTCTCGGACCTCGTGGGCCTTCCCGTTGCAACACCTTCTCCACTCGAAACACCGTGTTTTTGTCGACAATCACTTTAGAAAGCTCATTCGAATAGAATCGGCCTTTTATACCCTGTTTCAAGTCGTCGTGCAGAGCATAACTGACAGGGTGCGTAGGCAACACGCGCGCTACAGTGAACACCTCTTCGGTCCACTGCGTGCGAGACCCCTTTTTGAACAATTTGCTTTCTTGAACAATCCGAACGCGATCCCCAACCTTCAGCGGTTCCTTGGGACGGCTGATGGCAGTAAGGCGTTGGTCCAAAAGAGCATAACGTTTCCTTGCCTTGGATTGATTCTCCCAAGTCACTTGATTGGGAGGCATACCGAGCGTGTGATGATAACTGTCGTTATAGCTCGCGACGAGATCGTTTAACACATCGCTATACCTCAGCGTGTTGTAATAAAATGTGTACTGGGCTATCTTTCGACGCAGGGTTCGAATAAAGCGTTCTGCAATCATCGCTTTCGTCTCATGATTAAACACGCTATAATGATGAATGTCATAGTCTTTAAACAAAGCCTGTACAGTTCTATTATAAAATTCACTACCATTGTCAGTTTGCACAGCCACCGGTTTTTCCGACGTGAACAATTCTCGAAGTCCTTCAGCAACCACCTTTCCTTCTTTGCTTTTGAGGGGTACCACTTGAGCACGCCGCGTAAACACATCCACAGACACCAGCAAGTACCGAATGCCGTCATTCTCACGAGCCGTATTTTGGACGTCCAATAAATCCATTTGCCATATATGGTTGATTCCCAAAGACTTGACACGCTGACGGGGAAATTTTCGAACCGGGGTCTGGTGCATGGAATAGGTTAAATTGGACTGCGCCCATTCCTTGACCACTTGGGCAGGAATCTGATTCTTTTTCCCAAACTGGACTAAGGCCTGATATCCAGAAAAAGCGTACGGACTTTTCGCATCAGAATACGTTTGCTCCAGTAACTCAAACTGACGTTTCCTTAACGCCTCGCCGGCGAGCTTTTTTCGTCTTCTCAGCGGTGGCATTTAATTGCCGCTTGCTCTTCCAC
>JAWWUD010000223.1:0-74999 GCA_033964015.1 Scolanthus callimorphus
TGGGAGATGACTGCGACTGCTGGAATGAGCATGCCGGCGAAGAGCATCCATATGTAGTTGTCCGCCCAAGGGGAGGTGGGTGGGGATGAGCCTCGCAAAGGTTTTTTCCCGGCGGCAGAATCTGGGCGGTGGTTTATAACGGAGGGACCGCAACGCATTGCCCCTGCATTGCACATGCTCGGCTATTACCCAATTTTGGGGACTACTGAACTACTGCTAACTACGTATGCATTGAGGCCAATAAGGAAACAAGCACGTTCTGGCTTGTACATTTCGGCGCGGTTTTCAAACCTCTTTGTATCAAACATCTTTGCTGTCTTCTATACTTTCACATTCATGTCATACTCACGCTTCCTGCTTGGCCTAATTTCCGTACCAAATATATTAACAAGATGGCGAGCGCTACAAAGGCGAATGTTCCAATCCAGACTTACGTGCGACCAGGTTCAGGCCCGTTCCAGGGGGTACTCGCGCGGGACTTAATAGAATGCTCGGGGGATGTCACGATATGGGCGTCCTCGATATAGTCGAGATGCCACGCCTCCAGTCTTGTGGCGGGGTTGGTTCTACGGAGAATCGAGTTTCAAGGAAGGCAGGAAGTTGTTGGAAGTTGGAGGAAGTTGTATCGGAAAAGTATAGGGGGATTTCATGTTTACAGTTTGGGCTCATACAGACAGACTGCAATAGACAGACAAACAGACTGTAATAGACAGACAGACTGCAATAGACAGACAAACAGACTGTAATAGACAGACAGACTGCAATAGACAGACAAACAGACTGTAATAGACAGACAGACAGACTGCAATAGACAGACAAACTGCAAAAGACAGACAAACTGCAATAGACAGACAGACAGACTGCAATAGACAGAAAAACTGCAAAAACAGACAAACTGCAACAGACAGAAAACAGACAGACTGCAATAGACAGACAAACTGCAACAGACAGAAAACAGACAGACTGCAATAGACAGACAAACTGCAATGACTGCAATAGACAGACAAACTGCAATAGAGAGACAGACAGACTACAATGGGCAGACATAACTTTATGCCCCAGGGGGTTTCAGAGGTCTCTAATTAATTTTTTATGAAAAAGATTTTCTAATGTTGAAGCAATTAAAAATGTATTCAACAACGAGTGCCTGGTTTTTCTCAGGTATGATTATGCTGCATTGTAAGTGACGAGGATAAGTAAGTACACATAACCCAGAGCAGTGCAGACAAGAATATAATTGTTCTCACCTTGTATAATAGACCCAAATCTCTTGCTCTTCTATCAACAAGTACATCATACTAAACTCCCTATTGTAGGTCACGTCCAAGATTTGATTCAGAGGGGAGATGGGTGGGGGAGGAAGCACAGTTGTCAGGTTCTTGCCTTGTCTAGAGATCAGTCGAATGCTGGGGATGACAACAAAGTGTAGTGCATGGTCATGGCAGACCTGAATCCATATTTCTGGTCCAAGCATTTTGACAAAGATTGTAGATGGCCACTTTTAGTTATGTACTTTTTACCAATGCAAGTTTATATCTATATCACATCATTAGTTATCACATCATTAGTATCACATCATTAGTTATGTATTAGTTATGTTTTAAGTTATGTACTTTTTACCAATGCAAGTTTATATCTATATCACATCATTAGTCAGCATCGCCCTCACCACTACCGTTACCATCAACCATCAACATCACCCTCATCATCATCAACCTCACCCTTATCATCAACCTCATCCTCATTGTCAACCTCATCCTCATCATCAACCTCATCATCATCATCAACCTCATCCTCATCATCAACCTCACCCTCATCATCAACCTCACCCTCATCATCAACCTCACCTTCATCATCAACCTCGCCATCATCATCAACCCTAACCTTATCATCAACCTCACCCTCATCATCAACCTCACCCTCATCATCAACCTCACCCTCATCATCAACCTCACCCTTATCATCAACCTCATCCTCATCGTCAACCTCATCCTCATCATCAACCTCACCCTCACAATCAACCTCACCCTAACCTTATCATCAACCTCACCCTCATCATCAACCTCACCCTCATCATCAACCTCACCCTCATCATCAACCTCACCCTTATCATCAACCTCATCCTCATCGTCAACCTCATCCTCATCATCAACCTCACCCTCACATCAACCTCATCATCAACCTCACCCTCATCATCAACCTCACCTTCATCATCAACCTCGCCATCATCATCAACCCTAACCTTATCATCAACCTCACCCTCATCATCAACCTCACCCTCATCATCAACCTCACCCTCATCATCAACCTCATCCTGGTCATCGGCCTCACCCTTATCATCAACCTCACCCTCATCATCAACCTCACCCTCATCATCAACCTCACCCTCGTCATCGGCCTCACCCTTATCATCAACCTCACCCTCATCTTCAACCTCACCCTCATCATCAACCTCACCCTCGTCATCGGCCTCACCCTCACCCTCATCACTAACCTCACCATTACCATCAACCTCACCTTCATCATCAACCTCACCCTTATCATCAACCTCACCCTTATCAACCTCGCCATCATCACCAACCTCATCCTCGTCACCAGCCTCACCCTCACCCTCCTCATCATCATCACCCTCACCCTCATCATCAACCTCACCCTCATCATCAACCTCACCCTTATCATCAACCTCACACTTATCACCTCGCCATCATCACCAAGCACATCCTCGCCATTGGCCTCACCTTCACCATCAACCTCACCCTCCTCATCATCATCAACATCACCCTCCTCATTATCAACCCAATTTACCTGCTGTCAGTACCGAGTGCCATCACCCGAGAAGACTTCCCCTCGCTCCCCACTAGCGACAGCGAACTCATGGAGCATCGGGATAACCCCCAGAACTCGAACACATAATTAAGCGCGAACACTTCTATTTGACGATTGGAGCAGCAGTAGAACAGTTTTGGGGAGACACAGTCCATCCAGTAGATGCCCTCGGGGAAAACGGCCAAACTGTGACAAAATAACATACATAAACACATGCAATGGACTGACTGTGCGCAATGCAATGATGCCACAAGACCGCGCTCGTGCAAATCTAGTTACAGCTAAAATCGTTGCATCGCGACACGTGTTTTCAAAACATTTTAAGCCAATCAGATTATTGCCCTGTTTCGCCAAGTGCAGTCGCTTTTCGTCGCGAGGTTGTCTGCTTTTCATTGAAAGGGAAGCCAGGCGACTGCTATAGGCCTAAACAGGGCAAGAATCTGATTGGCTGACATGTTTTGACTGGCGGAATGCCAAAGCCAAAAATAAAATAAAAATTGAAAACGTGAGTCGCGATGCAACTGCTGTAACCTCTGAGCGATAAAAATGTCAGAAATTTAAAAACGTCATCTATGTAAAATATAAAAGCGCAGATCTAATACGGATAACGTAGGTTCCGTCTCTCACGCGCACTACATTAACCAATAGATACTCTATAATTCAAGGTAAATAAAGATAACAAACAAACACATATTTTCTATCCCGCGATCGCAGCTTGCCTTGCACTTAGTTTTGGATTTTCTCTTTGCAACCACCGACAAATATAAAAGTATACACCTAATTCCATAAACGTTGCTTTGGGAATGGTCGTTAAAGCGCGGAAACAATGCGATTATTTGCTTGAATGAGCACTCACTAAACAACAGCCCGACGACCGAACACCATTTCCCAAAGCAACCATTTTAGAAATGTGTGATTCCAGATAAAAATCACTACCCTACCAACGGAAAGTACTGGAAATTCCAGAGGGGCGGGGACTCAATTTTCGTTTTATTTCCCGCACAAACACTGCATTTTTCAAACCCCTTCCACGGAATGGGTATTATGGATAATTTCTGGAATCACACAATAGATGTTTGTGGCAAAAGGGAGCTTGGGTACCTGTATATCTCTTCCATGATGTCAAGCGAGAAGACCTTGACCATCCCGTCTATAGAGGCGGTGATCACCGTCCCGCACGCCTCTGGGTGCAACATGATCTTCGATATAACCTGAAGGGATACACAACAGCGCGTTTGAGATACTTCGTTGTTCTCTCTATCTGCTCAGTTCCTGATTTGGCTTGATTAATCACCAAACAATGGGCAGTTTTTCTCGGTGGAATTCAAAATGTCCGAGCAACAAACACAAACTCGAAGATTTTTAAGACGGATTCTTCAGCTTTTCCTGATGAAAATATCATACACATATATTATGAGGCAGCTTCTAACATATTCCTGCACTCGGTGTCTTTTCCGTGCTCTAGTGTCAAAGAAACATTTTGGCTTGTCTGACGTAGCAACAGTAACTAGGGAGGTAGAACAACGAATGCAGGATCGGTGAATTGAAAACCCCTTTACATGACGCCTTTTGGTAGAATGAAGGGATTTCTCTAGTCACCGCTAGAGGGTGTTAGCCAAGCTTACAACCCTGAAAAACCCAAATAAAACTGGGCGCACACTAGGCACGTCCGGGCTATGTCTGGTGAAAGGTAAAAACCGACAAGGCGTGTACTAGGCAAGTCAGGGCATCGTCTGGAAAACCGAATTGATTAAAACAGCAATAATGTTCTGTAAACTTTAGGCTGTTAATATTGAAGGTATTATGCCATACCCCCTCCAAGCATTTTGATTGATTGATCAGTAATTTCGCGCGATGTGATTGGCTGTGTGTTTCATATCTTTTCACAGTCATACGAAATCTGCTCAAGACTATGAACCATAAGGAACATTGAACACACGGGAACACAATTTATTTCTATCGTTTGCACAGTTTTGGCAATTTTGACTCGAATCTTACATCACTATTGAGCAGTCACATCATTGATCCCTATTGATCCCTTACCAAGTAACATCCTTGCTCACCAAGGTACTCCCTCATCTCGCCCAATATCAGTCCCCCTGGGAGGAGGGGTGTATTTGTAACAAAAATCATATTTTTATAATAATAATAATAATGGCACTTATATAGCGCTTACATTACCAAAGTATTTTGAAGCGCTTTACATTATCAATAATAATCATAATAATAATAATAATAATAATAATAATAAACTTAACTAAACTAAAACTAAACTTAACTAAAGAGCAAATATCAAAGGCTTAAGGCCGCCACACACGGGCCGATCCCGACACGAGTTTCTGTAGTAAGATTATCGCATACACGGGCCGATGTTTCGTCGCAAGACAAAAATCCCGACTGATCGGCTCGTGTGTGGTGACCCGTGACGAGCTTACGACAAGATTTTTCGTCCGCTCGTTTTATCAAACATGTTTGATTTTCAAATCGACGCCGACAAAAAATCGGCTCGTGTGTGGCGGTGCGCGATATTGTGTCGTAAACTCGTCGCGAGTCACCACACACTAGCCGATCAGGCAGAGCCTGAAACATATTTGCTAAAAACGCTCATCTTGGCCCCTCGCGCAATGAAGAATTATATGATTCCTAAAGCGTCAAGGACTAATTTGATGTGACTTCAAGTCGTCGTTACTGATCCACTCCAAAGCTGCATGACCGCAGTTTATCTATGAGGTCATATGATGCCAAGTCCAACGAGTCACTTGGACTCGAAAATGACTCGAAAAGAGGCACCGACCCTTCCGAATCGGGCGAGTGTGTCGGCACCGCGGCGTAGTCTTGGAAGCATCCAAACGAACTGCTTTGTGGTTGTGTTGGGGAAGGACTTCGGCTGCTCGCGGAAAGAGTGGTTCTTTCTCTCGGTATCATCGGCAGCGGGTCGGAGGTCGTTCTAATCAAAGGAGAATGCGTTCTAAGTCTAAGAAGAGTATTATCATCGACCTTGTTGGGTTTTCCATATTCTTGTTCGGCGCCTTGATCACCCTTCAATGTCTTTGGCTGGAGGGCTTTATTGACATATTCAGAGGTTTCTGGATTATAGCACTGAATGCCTAGAGGACCGCTTGGGTCCTGCTTGGTGACTTCGCACAAGATGTTGTGTTTCACGTCTTGTTTGCCGTATTCACTCTTCTCAGTGGACCTCCCAGCAGTAGGAGGGTGTCCAGGATAGCGAAATACAACTTGTGCATCTCCTTGCTCTGTCCACGCCCCGGGGTAATCTGTATAGAGCTCTGTGAGTTTGGAATCAAACCGAAACAAAGCGTCGCTCTTCGCATACTCAACGTGGCAGCAGCCTTCAGAGCTGGCATTCTCACAACAAAACGGCATCTGCCCTGAATCAACCCAGGCAAATGAACTATGGGTATCAGACCAAGGAATCCTCCAAGACTTGGACTGCTATCAAGAGGTGTCGTTCTCCCGTATACCCCTCTCTCCTTCTCGTTACTCAGACGGCGTTCAGTGTAATGAGGCGTGCTAACGACTACAGACGGGAGGTCGCTTAATTGCGACTTGGGCTGACTCTTTGGCGATAGCCGTCTGCACGGCACGCCACTCTCCACCGGCTGGAACTGATGACTTTTTGAAGAGTTGCGCCTCCTTGTAGGTTGCGCCTCTCTCCTTTTGCTCTTGGATTCTTGTGGTTTCGACAGAGGCGGTGCAGAGTGGTGCCGGTAAACTGGCCTGTTACGATTTGCGCCGCGACCTTTTGGTTTCCTAGTCCCTCCCCAGCTCATGGAAGTGGCGCATCTATCTTCTCTCTGGTGAAAACCTTGATAAGAACCAATATCCGAGTGGCTGCGCATGCGTGTGTATCTGACGTTGTCGTAGGATTGGTACTGGTTAGGGAGATCACAGAAGAAGGGCACGGCTAAGCTTGCATCATCCCTAGTGCCCACAAGAGGTATAGGAAGACCGGGTAGTGGCCGAAGTCCCGGGGAGCAGGATTTGGAGGGTACCTGCGCCGCTCATCTGAATCCCCACCATAATGCGCTGGGGGGTTACCTCTCCGCATTGTCCCCTTCCTTGAGGGTGAGTCCTCAGCAAAAGCCCGAGTTGGGAGACACTCGTGGGATCGCGAACGCCAATGTTGTTGTCCAGAGTTCCAAGGGTCTGCTAAACCTAATCTGCTGGTCTCTGTAAAGTCTCGCCACTCGTGTGATACCAGATTTGTCGCACCTCTCGTACGACGCTGTTGGGATCCGACAGCAAGAGAGTGAAAATCGCCCTTGCTATTACCCCTGTACTCCATTTTCCCGATTCTTCGGTCTTTGTCCAAATTTCCCTTCTACAAGACTCTGCAGATTCACGCGAACAGAACTGAATTATTTCCTAACCATGTTACGACGATGAGGCAAAACTTGCTTGCTCTCGAAAGGCGAAGGGAGATTTTTCACGGCGATTTAATGGTTGTTTTTTTCTAGTTTTATCCAGGAAGCGTTTGGATTACCAAAAATGCGTTAAAGATTTAGGTAAAAACATACAAACAACGGTATCACTTTTTTGCGAGAATTCAGAAACTGTGTAGCAATCCCAAGGACGTCGAATTGAAAGATATTTTTTAAATGCCAGTTTTTTTTCCTGGCGCATTAATTAGCAAAATGAAGTAGTATAAGTACACAGGAAATTGCATGGTAATGAATTGTAGTGACGTTGGAGAATACTGCAGTTATCCAACCACGTGAGGAGCATAATTAGCCAATCGTGCTCTCAAACCCACAGGACACGTGCGCCTTACAGGCGCAGTTTGATATCCAGAAGAAAAAATAAACAAGAAAAACAATATCGCGGGTTTCAAGAAGAAAAAAATTTCGTCGTCACCGCTGCGAAAGAGCACTTAACATCAGCAAAATTGAGTTTTAAAGAGTAAAATCTCAATTGTAAAATGTAATTGATAAAAAAAAACCGTGGGTAGACGGAAAACCGGCGCGAAAGAAAATAAATGACAGTTCTCTGATTTTTGGTACCAAATTGTTTTGATTTTCTCGATCTAGGCGATAATTTTCTTTTCTTTTCTTATCTTTCTGTTTTTGTTAGCTTAAAAGATCACACTGTTCAGTTATGGCAATAGGTTCAACAGGTCATCATCATTCGGACCAAACTGCTTAACTTCAATTTTCACTGGTGGTACTTAAGCCTGAAAATTATTTACACAGTACGACTCCAAAGTGAAATATTTCCGCAAAGTAATCAGGTTCCTTTTCTTGTCTTCAAAATATGGGAGACCATAGACCCAAATATAACACTTTTAAATTGAACTTGCACATTTAAATCCCGGTACAAACAAAAAACCCTCCTATACCAAAGGTATATCCCGGTACCACCGAAGGCACACCTTTTCTAAACTTGCCCCCTCACCTCACATTCGCAGCTTTTTTTAACATTTTCAACGGTGGCCAGCTCGAAAGCCTAGCTCCTTCTAATCTAAAGATTTATTATAAGTTCTACAATCAATGGCTATTTTCAATTCAGTCAATCTACTGTTGCGGAAATGTGTTCTTTTTACCTTTGTATGACTGCTAAACGAGTGAACTCTACCACCAGTTCGGCTCCAGACATTTACTGAAACACAGATAAGACAAAGTCAGTAGTGGGAAAAGGGCCTAAACGATCTATCTATAATGCTGATGTTTCAGCAGACATCAGATGAGCACCAAAAATGCAAAGTACATACACTTAGCCAATCAGGAACAAAACACATTCAACAACCAACAATTCAGGGGACAAAGTGTATGACGTATGACTTGCAGTAGTTGTGATGAAAGAAAACAAGAGTTTAACTGTGTTTTCAGTTTTTTTTTTTTCAGTCTCATAGGCTGACTAAACAAAGACTTCAGGGGGGGGGGTGACTTTTCAACGCCCTTCCATGGGGGAGGGAAGTATGGATATTTTCTGGAACCGCACATTATAGTAGACCTTAGGGAAGGGCTCCTATAGGATAATGTACCCCCCTTTGAAAAACAGCTGATACAGAATTAGAAAATTCTTTTCAACGCCCTTCCATGGGGGAGGGGAGTATGGATATTTTCTGGAACTGCACATTATAGTAGACCTTAGGGAAGGGCTCCTATAGGATAATGTACCCCCCTTTGAAAAACAGCTGATACAGAATTAGAAAATAGCAACAGAAATAGCACACACACAAAAAATAGGCTAACTGCAACACTGGCTTTTATTATTAAACCAAGGAGTAATATTGTACGTTACCTACCATCACAGTCATTACCAGCAGTGACTAGCATATTACAGGATTTGGAGTACACACACCCTGTAACGGGACCACGGTGGGCACTAGTGCAAAAAAAGATGTAATAACATAATATTTGAACGGGTCGGTGCAAGAACCGCCTAAGTGACCTTTGGGACTGTTTTTCGATTTTCCAATTTTTGACAAACAAACTGCGGAAACATTGTTAAAATAGCCTAAAACTAGCCTCTCTGCATTTTCCCACAAAAATCGCTGCGAGAACGCTGTAAAACGGCCTCTAACCAGTGGCTTTATCAACAACGACCTAAGAGACTATTCAGACTCTTCATCGGTTTTTAAAAATTCTGCGCAAATCATGTTCAAATAGTCTAAGTTCCTAAAAATCGCGGTGAGGACGATGTAAAACGACCTTAGCCTTAAATCCTTAACCCTAAACTCAATCTAACCCGAACTTAAACCTAATCCGAAGGCTAAATCTAACCCTAGAAGTGGCACTAAGCCAAGGGTTTTGCCTATAAAGCCGCAAAGATTTGTCTATTGTTTTGAATTCAAAAGAGCTTTTCATCCTACCTGCCGCATTGTTAACCCTTTGTAGCCCGAATTTATCTCTGTAATTTCGCTTATTTTGCAAGGTTTCTACTTGAAAAAGCAAAAGACTACCTGCTCCCCCCCCCCCCAAAAAAAAAACCCCGCTGTTTGTAAAGACTAAGGGCTCACCCTTTTCAGTGAAGGCCGTTGGATTCTTGGTTTCGCTTGTCGAACAGAGAGCGAGCCATGAATTCGCTTTATAAGTGCTTTTTTCAAGTGATTTTCTACTACAGGGGCCACTTTGCTTGCATCATAAAGCAAACAAAGTCGGTAGAGACAAACTTGTGGAAGAAGTTTTACGAGCAAATTTTACGAGCAAAATCGAGTCACAAAGAATTTGGCAGGCCGTGTGATGACTCGTCTAGTATTATGAAGCTTCTCTGTTGTTCTGTAGCAGGATTTCAGCACTGTCAAGACAATTTGGGTTAGTTTTGAATCCAAAAGAATGCATTCGGCGCAATATTCAGTTGACAGGTGCGAGTGACTAGGCACTTATAAAAAAATATCTAAAACCGGGGCTAGGGAGGAACCGGGGCTAGGGAGGAAGTGCTGTCAATTTTTTTAAAGTTTTACCCATAATGCCTTGCGCTTGAAAAAGGGAAGACACCGTTTTACAGCGATCTTGCGGCGATTTTTTGGGGAAAATGCAGAGGGGCTAGTTTTAGTCTATTTTAACAATGTTTCTGCAGTTTGTTTGTCAAAAATTGGAAAATCGAAAAACAGTCCCAAAGGTCACTTAGGCGGTTCTTGCACCGACCCGTTCATTTAATAGGTGGTCTTTAGATTTATTGGAATCTTATCAGCACATCTTAGTAGTCATGGCAACCTACTTACTCTCTTATTTCAAACAAAAGATTTCCAATCATGTCATATGCAACCACATTCCTCTCAGATAAACAATAAAGCCTCTGAAAACAAATAAAAAGAGCATATAAAGCACAACTTTTGTCATTTGTTTCAAGATCACTTTTGCTCCTTAATGTCACGCAATTTCTGAAATTTCAGGTGCTGCCTGTTGTTTTGAAAACAGATGTCTCACTATTTGCTTGTACAAGCACTTAAAGAATGCCTGTCGATGGTCATGCAAAGTGGGTGTGGTAAACAAACCAAATGTACAAGGTGCTCCTCGCTTTGCCCTGTTCTGTTGCACACAAACTCGAACAACATTTACAATGGCAGTCAATGTGTACGGCAGTGAAGTATGTCTAAAATATGCCAAGAAAATGATGAACTTCAACCGCTCACAAAGTGGCTCCGACGTATTTTCATATCATACGAAAATCGATACTATTGCCACGTTGCATGACGGAAAAAAAAAACATTGCATGACAGTCGACAGGCATTATTTAAAAACAAAGAAACACCTCCAAAAGTGATACAGAGCTGGTCTGTGTGACAATTCAAAAAGAACGGTCATTAATGGAGCTGCTTGCTTACGAGAGTGGTTGTATGTACTTTGATCAAAACACACTATCTGAAATGCCAACCTGCATTGGTATATCCAGCTCCACCTGCTTTACCCAGCTGCCGCCCATTTTAGGATAGGAAGCTCTGGAAGCAATGAAACACAACAAAAACTTAAGATTGCCTGCTACACATACAACAATAGGACATACTACTACAACATAAACATGCCTGACCAAGACAACATTATTACCTCAGTGCTAGTCCATAGTTTGCCATTGGTCTAGAATCTCTGTCCCATGCTCGGCGACGGTCAGTGGTGACTTCACCAAAAGTCCAAAACTGTGAACATAGCATGTAGCCAGTTTGGGATATGGTAGAGTATTTTATTTTATAATAATACATTTATTTTTTTAATAACACACACAAAGACAACATGTAGTAATGTGTTAATAAAGAGAAACGAAACAAAATCCATACAAGCACCCCACCCTCCCATCCCACCCAACAAAAGCAGAAAGGCCTATCCTAGCCCTACAGAAGACTTTGGCATTCACAGGGCTGCAAATTAAAAAAAAGTCCAGTCAAAATTTTTTGACAAAATGTTAGTCGCAAAAATTGAAATTGCGCCAGTGAGTCAGATGGGAAGTGAGTCGCAAAACTTCGACTGACTGACAAAGTTTAGTCGCAAAAGAGAAAAACTTAGTCACAAAAGCGACTGATTCAAAGTAATTTTTGCCATTTTGCACAGTGCTTGATAGAGTAGGTAAGAACACATCAAATCAAAGTTTTTGATAAGGCAAATGACCACACCCGTTCCTAATTGCACCCCTTTGTCATGATATAAGTACCTTCATGCCACCAGTACCCCCTGTGATGAGCTCACTTCGGACAGGGTTGAACACCATACACAGAACAGAATGCATTTCTGCTGACACTGATACCACTTCATGGAAATTAATGTTAAAAACCTGAAAACGAAAAAGAAATACCATCAAGATGATGTAGCCAAATTCCAATTTTCGCAATTATTATATACACCTATAATACACCTAGTGGTTGCACCCTGTGATACATATTACTACCTATTTGTTTTAATTTGCATTTCATCATGAGAGACTTTTATAATTTTTTGGCTGCTCAAAAAGGGCTCCCCCCTGACACACCGTGGTTTACAACAAATACTTGGCGTCATGGTGGGTACAACCTTTTCTGAAATTGGTGTATGCATGTAATAATAATTATGCTTTCAAAAAATTGCTTTGTACAAGATTTCATCAACATTACTGCAGACAATCCCCTGTCAGCTATCAATAAAAATATCACCACTTCTGTCACCAAACAATTATCACATCATTTCATGGCCACCTAATTAAAGGACTCATCACCATTATTTTTATCATGTGCCATCTTTCTCAGTGCTGTAGCTAGTGGGGGCAGAGGAGGCAGTTGCACCCCCTCCCCCCTCCCAGTGAAGTAAAATTTTTATTGTCAACATTAGAGAGATAGATAGATAGACAATCTTTATTGTGACAGTGCAACCCTAGGGCGCATGTGCCACTATTACAATAAATTGTTTAAAATGTTTTTTGTAAATATATATTTGTGTATCATGTAATTATATGGAAAAGAAAGGAAGGGGGAACAAGGTGATGTCATTACATATTGCATTCTCTGAGTATCTGTTCTCTTTTCTTCATACTTTCCCATTTGAATTTTGCTATTTTTCTTTAAACATTTCCATTTTGTTTCAATTTCATGATTTTCAAGAAAGCGGTTGTGGGTGGTACATCCTTAAGTGTGACCTTCGTGTGCCAAGATATTCGTACAACTTCATTCTACTTGTTTCATAACCAGTGCATTTTGAAAGGAAATGTTCTACATCCTCTACCCCTGCTTTGCAAATTTGGCATATTCTATCAATGGGCGCTTGGTAGAGTCTTGCATAGGTACCGTCCCTTTTCGATCGCAAGGGTATGATTGCATATGACAGTGGGGAAAACCTACTTGCCCCCCCCCCCGACAAACATTTCTAGCTACAGCCTTGTTTCTGCCAATCAAACTAACTCACACACTATCTAGTTTACAATGTATATTCCTGACCTCCTTTTTATATTCCCATCCCGCAACCATCATCACACATACTTCATACACATTATCAATATTTATAGCTTACCTTCAGAGCATACTCTTTAGAGAGGGCAAAGTACACATTGTATTTCCAGGAAAATATAATCAGACGTAAGACATTGAACTGATAGGCAGGGTAGTTCAGATGCCTAGTGACTGAAAAGGAATAAGACAATTCAGATTTGCAGTTCATTTTTCTCGTAAATTCTATTTTTGTGAAAATATTAATGAACAAGTTTGTATTATTTAACAATTAGATCTCAAAGCCGAATGGACCATTGTTCAACAGTCTATGTCATTGCCCATAAGGCAGAGAGGTCTAATTGCTTTTGAGTTTAAATCAGCTAAGATGGTCAATCACAGAAACTAAAGTACTTTATGCCACTTTTTCTTGACTGGAAAAGCAGCTACAAAATTGCCAAATAGAGCATTTTGTAGCATGGCCAATAGAAATGCAGGACTTGTTATAGACCTCTAGTTGATCTATTCTAAAATAACAATATTACCGGTACACACGAGGGAAAAGAGGGGCTTTACTAATGGAGCATACAATTAAGTCCTTTTAGGGGCATGCTTATAATTACAAATTAAATTTTATGTTTAACTGTACCTGTATTGTAAACACTCTCATGAGACCAGCTTGTAATACCACGGGAATCCAGGATGACAAACTGCCTGAACCGCGAGTTGTAGGTCACTAGCAATACAACAGAAACAATCTATCATTTCCCCAAAAGCATGTTAAATGTCATATGACAGCAAAATAGTCAACCATTCTTATTCCCAAAGCCTTCCCTGTTTTGATGCTTGGAAGGAGGGCTCTGGCAGCAGACAGTCAGGGGATTACTCTGATTGGCTAATATGTGCATCCCCATTTTTGAATCCGAAGTAATGGATGAATGAATGACCATATTTTGTCCTAAAATGTAAGACTTCCTGTTTGTCTGATATCAGAGTTCAGCCTTACTGGACCTGTCTCATTTTTTTTTTTAGGAAAAAAGTCAGGAGCAATAAAAATGTTGGTTGCTCACTCAATGTGTCACAATACACCTTTGAGGTGCCATGCCAGGAATTCAAAAAGGGGGGACACATGGTACCTATGACCATTTTGCCGAACATTTACCATATTTTTCGCCCAAAAAGGTGGGTCATAGCACCCCAAGAACACCCTATTTTCTATTGTAGTTATGCCTAGCGAGCCCGACAAAATAGACAATTCCAGCTACAGTATGCAATGGCTATATATGTATGTAAACGAGTGACATTTGCTGAACAAAGTGTAAAGAGTGCATGTGCTGCATTCATCCTTGTGGTTGTGAGTCATTTCAAAAGCACTGAAGAGTGCATATGCTTATAGCTGGCAATGGCCCATTGTCTGCATTATTTTAGTTTTTACAGGCCTTACCTCCTCCTATTTCACAGTTCTTTGATGCATGTTTGTAAGTCCCTCTGCTTTGAAATCCATAAGGAATTTGATAGTAAGAGCCTTTAGATTTTTGAGAACTTTCATCTTCGTCAGAAATTCCTGAACTTGTAGCTGTTGTACCCCAACTTCCAGTACCGTCCTCTCTGGAGGAACTTATTTCCTCTAAAATGTTTTCTTTCACTTCTGAATTCCCAACAATGTCTTCACCATTAACATACTGTGAAGTTCCTTCAGCCTCAACAGTTAAAGTTTCATTTTGATCGGCCATTTAAGATTGTTATCTTTAGTTATAAGTTACGTCAAGAGTCTAAAATTCCACCATCCATTTTTTGAATTTGCCCGCCAAAACTTTTTCTTATCTAAATGTTCTGGTAATTCAAACTCTAGAATTTTCTAGGGAACAGTTTGATAGCTCCCCGAAAACATCCAAATTTACTGCCAGTCTTATGAATGTCTTTCTTCTGTAGCCGATATAATTTCAAACAGCTCATGAAGAAATGGAGTCCACGTTTGCATTTAGAACTGACAGTGACAGCGAGATTTGAATTACTTCAACTTCCAGCGTGATTTTCGCTCCATTTTGTACCCTTGCAAAACTCACATTGCCACTTTCCTTAGAGTATGGTTCTACCTTAAACAACCATCTTCTAATAACCAATAAGTTTGAAATTATTGCCCCAAAGACTTCGTCTTTCACTTCACTTTCAGCATGAGTTCTTCGACTTCAAACAACACGCTCCAAATCCAAGATGCTGCTCGCTTTACGGTCAAATATTTTGACGTCTTCGTCGGTTTCATGTAATGTAATTGCGACCTGGACAACCCTTTTCCTTGACTATAATCCTTGTGTTCTTTAGTAGCAAATAACACTCAACAAAATATTATTAGCCAGCCATTCCAGCACACACCACTAAACTGCCTCGAGGGATTTATCAACTCCAACTTGTTGCTACGTGAAAATGTTCTCTCCCTCCCCTCCCCTGTTACAAATTACAGAGTCATTCAGATTAGACCGATATTTTCTTGATCCCGGGGGGGGGGGGGGGGGGGGGGGGGACTCCCATATTTTTTGACCGGGGATGATCGTCGGAAATTTTCAGTTTCACCCCTAAAAGATAAAAGCGGAGCTCCTGGTTATAAAATGTTCTGTGTGAATGAAAGGGATTCCCATGTGTACATGGTTTACATGGTTGCTTTAGAGTCTTCCCTTCACGAGATATTAATTTTTCAAGCATAGATGACGTCATCGATGACGTCATATCACGTGACCACTTCATTTCGCTCATCTGGTGACCTGGATTACATTACCCAAGTTTGGTTGGTTTAGAGTCTTCCTTTCATGAGATATTCATTTTTCAAGCGTAGATGACGTCATCGATGACGTCATATCACGTGACCACCACATTTCGCTCATCTGGTGGCCTAGACTACACTACCCAAGTTTTGTTGTCTTAGAGTCTTCCCTTCACGAGATATTGATTTTTCAAGCATTGATGACGTCATCGATGACGTCACATCACGTGACCACCTCATTTCGCTCATCTGGTGGCCTAGACTACACTACCCAAGTTTGGTTGTTTTAGAGTTATTGATTTTTCAAGCATAGATGACGTCATCGATGACGTCACATCACGTGACCACCTCATTTCGCTCATCTGGTGGCCTAGACTACACTACCCAAGTTTGGTTGTTTTAGAGTCTTCCCTTCACGAGATATTGATTTTTCAAGCATAGATGACGTCATCGATGACGTCACATCACGTGTCCGTGTTACAGCACCCCCCTTGTGGCATAGACAAAATATCCCAAGTATGGTTGTCTTAGCATGTTCCCTTGAGGAGATATAATTTTTTCTTTGCATACCACAGGGTTCCCATGTGTACACGGACGGACGGACGGACGGACGACGGACGGACGGCGTACGCTATAGGTTTAATACGAGAAAAATAAAGAAAAAATCATATCTACCGAAGGGTAGCTTCTATAGAAGCCAAACTTGGACAAACTTTCAAAGACCATAAGAGGAACTCTACACCAAAGTCACGTGCCCTTACGTCATCAATGACGTCATCAAAATGATCCATAATGCCCGTGACGTTCAAAAATCAACTCGATAGTATACTATACGTTTTTCCCTTAGGTATGGTGCTCCGCTAGCTCCGCTAATAATAATAATAATAAAGTAGGCGCGAAGGAGACAGGTAACAGGTAAAAGATACCCATCAAGAAATTTCCGTGTTTGTTTCTAATTTATCCATAACGAGCCAGAGCTCTCCGGAAATCCGAATTTCTGCAATTTTGGTTCTTAAGAGGAGGTGTCATAATCCCCTTTCATCGACTCATAGGAGGCGATAACAAGATTTGCGTTCACGATATGTATTTGGGGGTCTGTTTTATGCAGAGGGTTGGACTTCGGAAATAAAATGACACAGTGCGCTAAATAAGGCCCGTCATTCTAGTGCATGTTCTCGTCTTTGTTGGCTGTATGGGTTTCGATGGTTGATGTGGAGTGTGTATGTATTGTGTCTGAAAAGTTAGAAAATTGCCGCAAGCAGTTTCGTGGTCAAGTCTCGTGGGTTAAAGTTGATGAACTGATCCTTCCCGCCGGCGGGACAAGAGGCGGTTTGAAAACGACAAGCCCGGCGGCCTTTGTTGCTTCGACGGTTTGGGATAATTGCTGCCTTCTTAAGGCAATACAATACTGCATTCTGCAAGAACAACTTGATATCTTTGCTGATAAAAAGGCTTAAGGGTTCGATATTCGAGAACGACGACAAGAAGCCGTGTAGCGAAGACAAGATGGAGGCCACAGCAACACAAGATGGCGGCCGGCAACAACAACAAGGTCGAAGGCAGCGACTGACACATTGAAAATAGATTCGAAGACGCGGGAGATGACAAAATGAAGCTGTAAAACTGTACAAGTCTCACCTAGAAGTAATGGTCCAGGTATACAGCCGAATCAGACGTCAGACCGTATCTTAGCTGGTTTATCCAGTTGGAAGTTATTGCACGATCGTGTTACTGAACTCGACAAATAATTTTTATGCGTTCGGGATTCAATAGAATTGTCGGCCTTTTTATGTATCTTAGCTGGTTTATCCAGGTAGAAGCTCTCGCATGCTTGCGTGCCTGAATGCTTCGGGATACTGAACTCGACAAATTATTTTTATGCGCTCGGGATCTTATCGCCGGAATTGACGGCCTTTTTCTGTATCTTAGCTGGTTTATCCAGGTAGAAGCTCTCGCATGCTTGCGTGCCTGAATGCTTCGGGATACTGAACTCGACAAATTATTTTTATGCGCTCGGGATCTTATCGAATCGTCGGCCTTTTTCTGTATCTTAGCTGGTTTATCCAGGTAGAAGCTCTCGCATGCTTGCGTGCCTGAATGCTTCGGGATACTGAACTCGACAAATGATATTTATGCGTTCGGGATCAATCGAATTGTCGGCCTTTTTCTGTATCTTAGCTGGTTTATCCAGGTAGAAGCTCTCGCATGCTTGCGTGCCTGAATGCTTCGGGATACTGAACTCGACAAATAATTTTCATGCGTTCGGGATCTTATCGAATTGTCGGCCTTTTTCTTATCTTAGCTGGTTTATCCAGGTAGAAGCTCTCGCATGCTTGCGTGCCTGAATGCTTCGGGATACAGAACTCGACAAATTATTTTTATGCGCTCGGGATCTTATCGAATTGACGGCCTTTTTTACTCATTCATGCGCGCGCAGCGCAAATGAAGGAGTATTGGTATGATGTGGGACTTCTGCGTTAGCACAATTTCGATTCGATTAGCGCCATTCGATTATCGCCAATAATCGTTCCACTTTCTTTCAACCTTTCCACTTATCGTCTCTCCAGTTTGACTACTTACAACAGTTGCGATTTCGCAGTGGTAACCCATCCACTTTCTAACCTCGCCCGATCGGGCTTAACTTTGGCCTATCAGCGTTCAAGTGCTACCACGGCTTGCCATCTTGCCTTGCCATGCCAACTTCCGGTACAAAAATAATTTTATAGTCGACCATGCCAGCAGATCTCGCAAACGTCACTTCCGATCCTTTGTTTGGAGAGTTAGCGACGCCATTCTTGTCAAGATGGAAAACATTCACGATTTGTCGATCGGTTTACAGAAATTGTTGTTTAAATTCGGAGATTATCGGTAAGTAACAGTCATATGCCTTTGTCAGTCGTGATTGCATATGAAGCGTATTTTGACAACAATTTCACGAACAATTTGCCGACTGCAGAGGGACTAATATTCTTTGGTGGATTTCTTTAAAGCTACTTGGCCCTAGAGAGGGGAATTCTCCAAATACATAGTTTTTTTTTTAGCTTAGCTGATATTAATCTTACACAGTTTACAAGTAGTTGAAAAATGTTATTGTTTCAATATGCAATTTCCCCTAAACAAGCTGACGACTTTTTTAATTGGGCTTTGGGTTAACTTCCATTACAATTGTAAACAGATGAAAATATGTAATTAATATATTCATTTCCTATAAACAGTGTATTAATCATAAATAAACTTGACTGATTGAGTGATATTTTTTGTGTGCTCACTTTTGGATTCTTTTCTTTTCTTTTTGTGGACTCGGCGCAAGAATATAATTCCAGTGATGTTACTAGAAAATTTTTTAATAGCCAGCCAAAAAACTGATTACAATTGCACACACATTGTTCGGGAATAATTACAAGAAAATCTGATGGATAAATCCAACAATATTACTGGTAGGGATCTGTTTTAATCTGAGAGATGAAAAATTTAATTAAAAGCTATTTCTGAAATTAAAAATAATTGTTTATATTTTTTTTTCGATATTCTTACATTTTGTTGCATCCCTATTTTGATGGTCTAAATTTCTGGCAAATATACTGTTGTTTTATAACACACCAAGTGAATATTTATCTCACATTCAGTCTACACCTCATAAGCTGCATGCATACCAGACAATATTACATGGCCATATGGAGATACAAATTTATCTTTGAGTGTTAAAATTTATAAATTTTGAACACAATAAGATTTGTATCACCCTTAGTAAAGCCTAAAACTCAAGCATGGAGCACAGGCAAGTGTGATAAACAAGATGAAGATGCAAGAAATCCTTTGCCTTGGATATTGCTCTTCTGGCGATTTCTATTTGGTTGTTTAGCACCATGCAGAGGAGGCGCATTGTCTGTTGCTGCGAGCACTTCACTTTCTATTAGAAACTTCTAGTTAGTCATGTAGAGACGTCTCAACGATTAGCAGCTCTGCAAAAGTTTGCATATTGGGAAGCATTTCTTCTGTATTCATGCACTCCCAGGCAGCTTCAAATTTGCACAGTGGAGTATTTAGGTGACTCCCGTGAATCTGTGGTGGAGAGAAACTATCTTCTGTTTTTCGTTAAGACATTCGTGAAAGAAATGGACGACAAAGTGGAGGTGGTTATTTGATCTTGGACTTTCCCGGGGGTCGGGCTCTTTGGTCATTAGTCTGGTAACTATCTCGTAGGTTCATTGCCATAAGTCACACGACTGACAAATTTTATGAAATCATACAGCCCGGCTAGGAATATTGACCAAGATTTGACACTGTATTTTGGCCCAATGGTGGGGAATTTTTTCTGTAAAAATTTTAAAAATGTCAATTCCCCACCCCTTGCTGCACCTCCCCCCCCCCCCCCCCCCCCCAGCGGCTTAACATTGTGTGTGTGTGTGTGGGGGGGGGGGGGGGGGTGGCTTGTGAAAATGTATCAGAAAATAGGGTCTGTATACAAAGTCGTACAGTTTACATAACAGGACTACTATTAGTATTATATATTGGACTCCATGCTTTACTATTAAGAAAAAAATTCAGTGAAAATTCAGTAGGCCAGATCCAGTTTGGTGTTCCTGAGAAATTTTGAATTCATTTTTTTCATTGGAGCCCTGCTATTCATTAATAATATAGCATTCATACATAGACTTAAACTATCCAATTTCAAAATAATTGGACACAAGAAAAATCAATCTGCCAGCACTATTGGATTTTGTGCCTGTATATATGCTTGTCATCTCCATGCTAGGGGTAAACCAACTGGAGATCTCTTTCAAAGGCAATATGACAACATTTGAACAAAAATCAGAGACATTTTCTTGAATTGCCCATATCTTCCATGTGGCTATTGATGAGAACTTACCACATGCCTGTATCCAGTATTTTCCCAGTGGGGGCTCCCTATTCTTGGGACGGGGGTGCTCATTGGGAAATTTCGATTTTACCCCTAAAAGGTACCAAACATGGTGTTGCTTAGTTGATTTTGACCCCTAAAAGGTACCAACAAGACATATTTTCCTGATGTAAATTCATGTCCAAGTACACCAATATAGATTCACCCAACAAACCACCTATACCAGTCTATCACTATCTATCATCCAGGGTTAGGTTAGGGTCAGGTTTAGGGTAGGGTTAAGTTAGGGTTATCCCTAAAAGCTACCAGAGGCCTGATTTTTAACCCTAAAAGGTATGACATGCACCCCGCCCCAAGATAGGGCAGTCTCCTCCCAAAGTATTTTCAATATCTGAAAAATTATCCATTCACTAATTCCAAATTCATGAATGAGTTGGCTCATAGAGCCCTTTGATCTGTATCTTAGCTGGTTTATCCAGGTGGAAGTTCTCGCATGCTTGCGTGCCTGAATGCTTCGGGATACTGAACTCGACAAACTATTTTCATGCGTTCGGGATTCAATCGAATTGTCGGCCCTGTTCTGTATCTTAGCTGGTTTATCCAGGTAGAAGCTCTCGCATGCTTGCGTGCCTGAATGCTCCGGGATACTGAACTCGAGAAATTATTTTTCATGCAATTAAAACAATACAGAAACATAATAATGTAAACTCGCCTGTTCCCTAACACATTAATTCCGCATAATTTTGGATAACAGAACCATGAAGTTTGGTATTTCGGACGGAGCGCATCGTTATAGAAAAAATACAGTTTTACATTTAAGTTCGCACACGTGCTCCAGTTCGGCACTTAATCTAAAAAATACATCCCAGTTTTTAGTTCAGTACAGCAGCTTTAACGGAACCGCTGTTTTTATCCCGGCGATACTTGAGTAATCACACCGGACTACTGTAAAAACGTTTGCCTTGTGTGCTAAAATGATTTAGGGTTTGAAGAATTCGATGTTTCAGTGTTTTATCAAAGCAATGGGAACTGCTCGGTAAGTGTCTAACCATGAGTGTTAGGTTTCAGGCGTTGAAAGAGGAACACCATTTTGTTTGACCAAAGGCATGGAGATAAGCGCCAACTTTGACGCTTAGGGATTTGATCCATCTCTCGCTACGTGTGGCATCCAACCGAGATAGGGGAACAATCTCCCCTATCTCTGCGGGATCCAGCGTTTTAATTCCGGATTCGAAGAAGCTCTGGCTCGTTATGTCTTCTCATCGAGTAATCTCTCTTTCTTACACGGTTTTTAGAAGCACCATCATGAGAGAAAACAATTTGGACACATATTTCGGCCCTAAAAGATACCAATCTCCCTAATTTTATTGAAGATTAAGATCACCCCTAAAAGAGACCAAGGCCCCGTGATTTTAACCCCTAAAAGATACGACGATCATCCCCGGTCAAAAAATATGGGAGTCCCCCCCCCCCCCCCCCCCCCCCGGGTTCTTGATACGATTTCCAAAGAAAATAAAATGACAAAAGTCCAGATGTTGAGTGCCTTAGATTCCCATAACAAAATATTTATAGCGTGTGTAAAGCAGCAAATAAATAAAATAAAAATTTGAGCTCTTCTTCTCGTCCCAGGCCACTAAAGAAAACGACACAGAAAACACAGGACTTCCCGTACATTCCGCGGGATCATTGAAGCCTATCATGCAGAACATTATGTAAGAGTGAACTTTACAAGTTGTTTATTCCTTTGATATTGCAGATCAGATCGACATGGAAGCTCGCTGTGTTTTGTTAATGCTTCTAAGCATTTCCCTGGGTAAGCTATTTGTGCAAATTTGGCTCTCAAAACCCTCACAATCTGTAGATCTCGTAAAATTGTGAGACTTGTGATGAAGGAATTCGATTCCAAACAGTTACAGCACGCTTGCTGCTTACTTAGCTTCACTTACTTAGCTCATGGAGTTATTATCCTGCATAATACCTCCATGCTTAGGTTTAATACTTCGGTAGCATTCTGATTCAGAGTTGCGATATGTTTTTCAGATACAGAGGGCAGCAGAGATCTGTAGTGTTTGCCTAAATTTATTGTTGGCCCTATCAATATCGTGTTCCACATGTGTAATGTGTTGTGTAGTCGTAATCAGTAATACAGTTATCATCTCCCACTACTTTGTTTTAATAGCTCAACTCCTATTTTGTGCTATAAATTTATTGCATTTTAGGGGCTTCATGAGGTAGTTAGCACTCGTTCACATGACCAAAAGGACGTTAGGGACCGATCGTTTATTACGTCCACGGGGGGGGGGGGGGGGGGGGGGAATTTCTCTTTTTGTTGCGCGCGAAGCCCGCCCTAATTTTTATTTATACCACAACGCGCGCGTTTCTCGAATTCTGATTGGCTCTCAGCCGTGGGTACATAAGAGGACATACCACGGAACGCGCCATCATAAGCGCGCGCGCTAAAACACCGTTGGCTGCGCGCGCGCTGCTTTTGCCTTTTTATTTTTGCCTTTTATTTTTGCCTTTTTGTTGTGGTATAAAACAAATGTCCTCTGATTTTCCGTGGTATGTCCTCTTATATACCGCGGAATGACGTAATAAAGTGGTCAAAATGTACTGCTGACCCACTCGGCTGCGCCTCGTGAGTCACAACATTTTGACCACTCTATTACGTCATTCCGTGGTATATAAGAGGACATACCACGGAAAATCAGAGGACATTTGTTAAATGCATGACATGAACGCATTTCACCAAACCTCAAAGAAAATATAGATGAACATTCTATTTGCTGTGTGTAGTAAACAAAGATCGCAAATGACGTGCGCGAAGCAGGGTCAAAATGACGAATCTCTATCCTCGTAAAGTGGAACTCACGCTTGCCTAATAATTAGGCCTTCTTTTTTTCGAACTGAGACAGCTCCGGTCTAGTCAATCGTTAAAAATCGATACCGATTTACCAATCGATAAATCGTTGCCAATCGTTTTTGTCTGATTGATTTTTATCGATTGGTTTTAAAAATCGTTAAAAATCGATCCCACTTTAAGAAAAGTTATCGATTTTTATCGATTTATTACGATTCAACATTCAGTGGAACACCGATTTTACGATATGCCTCGGGGGCAGGAAAACTGTATCCGTGCCTTGAGCACACCATTCATCGTGCCTTCAGCGGACTCGCTGATTTCTCGTCACAGTTGGGAGTGCCAATACGAAAGTCTTCTACAGCAGTGCAATAAAGCGGATTGTAAATAAGTTGGAGTTATTGTGAATTACCTTTAATGATGTTGTGTGGATGAATACAAAAGGTTGGCACGCTCGACTACATTGTTTTTTAACACTGTGCGACTGTCCTCAATTGATCAGTCAGTTACATAATTTTCCAATGTTTAATCAGGTATGGTTTGTTGTTATCAATAAATTATCATGTAGTTCCATGGCATATATTCTTTTGAAGTCATATAATAAAGTGATCTCAACGTTTTAGTCCTCTTTCGTTTCAATGCGCAATCTCTGTTATTTTAATAACAGTTAAAACTGTTCTAGAGTGAGCAGAATGTTCTCTCTTCTGCCTTTTACTCCTCCCAATTGATAAAAAAAACGTTTTTCTTAGTTTTCTTTAGAAATCGATCCAGAAAAATCGATATTAACGATTTTCGCACACTTATTTTGGCTACCGATTTTTAACGATTTCACGGAACAATCGATAAAAATCGGTGATTGGAAAATTGCGAAATTGGCGTACTTGCTATATGGCGTAGCGCTGTATGCCACGACGCGATAGCTTGTACATATTATTATTTAGTTTGAACCACAGTGACCCTGAAAAAATTACCCCCTCTTTTGAGAGAGGGTGCCAAAATATTACCCCCCTAAAATCTAATTTTTACCCCCACCCAAATTCCCCCCCCCCCCCCCCCCCCCCCCCGTAGACGTTATAAACATATCAAGATAGTTCCCTTGAAAAAGTGTCGACTTTCTCCAACTTCCTTATAAGGAAATATCTGCATACCATATTTGGAATCCCAGTAAGTTTTTCACTATTCAAATGGCTTAGAAAGCTTAAAACTCAACCAAAATTCAAATATACTCGAGAAAAGATGCTTTGTGCATTTTCCACTGTGTTTTCACGGTCAAGAGCCTGGCAACAAGGTAGACAAGATACCACAGGAAGCCCGGTCAATCTCTAGAAAGGCGACACTGCTATCTTGATATGCGATCGGTCCCTTACAATCCCAAACACGCGAGCCTTATTTAAAAACGACGCATAGTTCCTCGTTCTATTGTTTCACAGTCAATAGGTCGTAGGCCGTCCTTTTGGTAAATGTGAACCGAGGTACTATACGCGCCGGCGGCACATGCCATTCATAGCCCGCAAGGGCAAATTTAGGGGGAGGGGGCCGCGGACCCCCTATTCTCGGGAGATTTTCCCATACATTTACTGTATTTGCTGGAGAAAATGTGAAAATTTTCGTCCCATGTTCATTTCGACAGGGGCCAGGGGGGGGGGGGGTGCTACCCCCCCCCGGGTGTAATTTATAGAAAATGTATGAGCAGCATATTCAGATATTAGCTTTTATTATTCAGCCATGCCACTATCTCGGTTCTGATTGGCTAAGAGTACGCAGCGAAACCTTGTTGGCGCGCAGTGCCTGACGTCATACTACAGACATTAGGATTGATGCACTCTAATGACGTCATAACGCAAGCCAATAGGTTTGGCCGCCATCTTGGTTTCATTTCCGAATTGAAAGCCGGTTTTGCGAATATTCTCGTTGAATCTGTTATGATTTTTGCCAAGAGATCATTGCTCAGGATATCTAAACATCAACTATGGCTATTTGAATTGAATACAAAAGGAAAATACCAATGGACGTAAGATGAAGTTGAAAAACCGTGTCGCCGTGCACGGCCTCATCACTGACTTCGTTTAGCTAGGTAAGAATTCTTGGTTGCTGAATAATAAAACAATTATTGGATGAGGTTGAGCATGATAGTGAGATTTGGCAACGCCGAGGTTTGTGCACTAACCCGAGGCGTTGACAAATCTCACTATCATGCTCAACCTCATCCAATAAGTGTTAAATCTTTTGTCATATTTTTTTTATATAAGGGTGCCCCTCCTTCTTTTGTGTGCCCCTCACTTCCCAAATTTTTGGATCTTCCACTTTGAGGTAGAATCTAAGTGTACAAATGATATATCTTCTGTTATATACCTATGATATATTAAAAGCGCGCTCTGATTACTCCAAATCTATAGGCTCTATATCACCGATTTAGGTTCGTGCTTTTAACGTCCCTCTCCCAACATCACGCGTGCCGGTATAAGTATAATATGAATAAAGTACTTTCATGAATAAAGTATTAAGTGAAGTGTATACTGAAGTCTAGTAGATTTGAAAAATATCGACGCGATTGTGATTATACGACTATATATTTTATGCATTTACAGTTTTAGCAAAAAGGTACGTTTCATACTCGTTTCCCTTTTGTTGTTGTTTTTTAATTGGATTCTTATATTTTTGCCAACAACAGGCGTGGTCAATGGCAATTTAGCTTGCAACAACACACACATGAAGTCGGAAATAAACGCTTGTGAGATGAAGTTCTTGAAAGCTATGGTGAATGACGAAAACGCTAACTGCAGGTTTGCATTTTTCGCTTTGTTGGCCCCTGCAAGCCACGGTGGTATTCTTCTTCGTAGCGAGGAAAAAAATCGAATCCATTTTTATTTCCTTTCTAGTGTGGAATATAACAAAATTACGACTTGTGTTGGCGATCTTGCCAAACGGTGCTACCCACAACTCCCTGCGGCCGTGGTGGACAATCTTGTGATGGTTGGATTGAAGCAAATCAAGGCGCATTCATTTTACTGCTTAAAAGACAAGATAAAATTCCACTGGTCCAACATTCCGCTGACCTTGAGAGCCAAGCTTCCCTGTCAGATGGAATTTATAACAAATCCGCCGACTGCGCTGACGATTTCAGGGAGAAATTTGTAAAAAATCCTAAAGGTCAACATGTATGCCGGTAAGAGAGCTACTACTGTCGCTCTTCCCCTCACCTCACCCCACCCCACCCCGAGGGAGAAGGGCGCCTTAGCGTCAACACTAGATAATTTTGTGCAGTTCTTCAGTGTCTCTCCTCTCCAGTCGCGTGCGTCCATATGAAGATCCTCCAGAAATCCTAGCCTGCAGCTATAATTCCTATTCTCTGTCGCCTACCAAAAATGCCAGAAAGGGGATGGCTAATACAAAGAATGTGCCAGGGCATTCTTAAATAGACGGGTAGCTATTGCAAAGAATATAGCAGATATTTGAGAAAAGGGAGGTGGCTAGCCACTTGTCCCTGCATCGTCCCTGGACTCACACCACAGGTTGTACTTTCTGTTCTTTTTCAGCGCCTTTAAACAAACAGGAGAATGTATTAATGAACTGGCAAAATCGCACTGTTCTGTCAGTCCTCCCGGCGACCGCAAAATCGCAAGGCCTACATATCCACACCAGTGTCCAGTGGGCTCCATGGCGACGCGTGTAAGGGCTGGGGCCTACTTCCTCTTGGTCACTTTGGTGGTCACCATGACGACGGAAATCATGTCTTTGTGAAAGTGATTTTTGGGCTGCACGCACCCTTTCACACGGGCAAATTTGGATCGATTCTGCAAAATATCATAGCCCGTTTTAGTATCGCCATGGGTATTTTAGCTCGACTGCTTCCCCCCAAAGTACGAACCACGGCTCGACCAAACTCGCCTGGGGATTTTTGCCGAATCAAACCAAATTTGTCCAATTATATAAATAAAGTGCAAAACGTAAAGAGCCATAACAAGCACCTTCTACTGGGCGCGGTCGATCTTTATAACTTAGCATGCAGCACTGTTTTACGACTTGGTGGCATTGGAATTCCCCTTGTAAAACGTAAAACAACTGATATTGTGCAAAAACGTATATAAACACAACAAGCACACTCTAATGGAAGCGCCCGATGTTTATAGTGCAGGAACTCGACAAGTGGATGTAATATTTTTGTCAGGATTGCCCGCGGTGGTGGCTGGACTCCCTGGACCCGGCGACTCTAGATCATACTGTATGTGCCACCGTTCTATAATGCATTGCGCACTTTTTTGTTTATGTTTTGGTTTTGATAACAAAAACAAAAAAATAAATGTTCAACACCTCAACTGACCTCTCAATCTCTTTTTAGTTGAAATGTCAAGGATATCAAATGACATAAACAACATGGCGCGCAATGCATTATAGAACGGTGGCATGGGCCTTTATATGGAAATGTATTTTGCAAAACGCACACCACATACCGGCGGAGGATTGCGTGACATAAATTTCTCCCATATCCCCTTCCGGTAACTCCTTGAACCTCAGAGAAACGCACACCATATACTCTCCTCGAGACTAGCCGATTGGGTCTGTGACTCGCCTTTTACAAACTCTGGTAAGAATTTCAATTTATGCCTCATATATTCTATGTTCAGTAACAATTGGCCCCATTATCAGTACTGGCAGGTTATGTAGCTCAGGTTTTTCTCGTTAATGACAGAGTCTCACCAAACTGATGAACGAAAGCTTTGCTATGAGGATTTAAAAAGGCCGGTAATTATAAACAATGAGTGATTCAATATGGAAAATTGATTTCAAGACCGGAATTGAAGGACTTGAAGCATGAATTTATTTTTCAATTTTTGCCCATGAACACAGTCAACATGATTCGACGACCAGATTTACTGTGAGAATACTAAACGTTTTCGATATAACCCCGATCTTGTCAAATTACATGTAATTTTCCACATCTCAAACCAAATGTATTGAATCTTATTTCAATTTCAAATTAGATATTCAATGTTACACTAATACTGACTTCTCATTGGCCCCTTCATTGCGTGCACGTCAGAGCGTCGGCAGATAGTTTACAGAATCACGTATTGGGGATGTGATGTGGGTATGTGGGGCAAGTGTCAAGTAGGCGCCACTGAAAAGTTATAGCAAAATATAGAGCAAGCGATTTGTGCCCTTGAGGGTAGCGCCGGGGTCTAATGACTGTAAGCGCTGCCATCGGCTTCAGTGCATCAGATGTTGTATATCACATTTTTATCACATTTTTATGTATATCATAATTTTTATTGCACGGCTTCAATGTAAACCAGTCATTTGGGCTGATGAACCACCGTGGATAAATAAAATTACTATCTATCTATCTATCTATGTATCTAGATGTGCGGTTACCAAGCCAAAATCGATGATGGACAGATCGAGAACTCGTCCCTATAATTCCTGCAAGTTTTCATTCATACCTTCAGCCTCGTAACATGGTATATCTACATCTAGGACACATTGAGCCCTATTTTTTCGCGAAATTTTGATCCCTGAGCCCAATTTTCCCGAAATGTTTGATCCCTGAGCCCGTGCCAAAATTTTGAGCCCATCCATTGTTTTATGCAAATTGCTCCAAAAAGTCCAAATTTAATCATAGAAAAGTACTCGCAGGGTAATTGTAATTTTATGGCATAAATTCCGACTCATATTACATGCATATTAGGGACGGACCATTAGATATTTGAGGGGGGGAGGGGCAATTTTTTTTTCTCGTTAAGAATTTTTTTCCTACTGCAAACACGGCACGAATTTTTTTTCGGACGCCGTTTGCTTGCTGGAATTTTTTTCACCCCTCTATAAGTAATATGATTAACGTGATCCCCTCAGAGCTGTAGAACGTTTTTCTGATTTCCTTTGCCCCCTATTTGAACTAGAAGACATTTTACAGAAAGAGAGGATCTTATTATTCGTTGTTGCGCGCGAAGCGCGCCCTGATTTTGAAAAACGCATATCAGATGCCTTGAAGAAAAGGTAGATGAAGCCTGTTAGGTTCATTCTTCATTCGCGCCGTAAGTGACAAAATTATTGTTCATGTGCATGAAGCATGGCCCGAATGATCAATTTATATGTTGTAACGTCAAACTCACGCTTACATAAAAAGGGGTCAGTTTTTTTTAGCAAAAAACATAGTGATTATCTGCCAGGCCTGGCTGTTACCCTTTTTCTGGGTCTCTTGCCAAGATACACATGTTCTTGTAACGTAGGCATTCTACTGAAATGGCACGGACGTATTGTTCTCGTGTTGCGTAGGTTCCCAAAAACCATATTATATTGAAGTGTTCCTCATGCGCGCGGAGCGCGCGAAATTTTTTACTGTACTCTGTTTAGTGAACTAGAAAAATGAATATGAAATAGAGGAAAGACAAAAACAAGCAAAACATCCCCTATCGACTAAATCCGGGCAGCAGATCTTACGTGACAGGAGGAAGAAATCGTAATTAGATTATGAAAAAAGGAGAAATTTTAGGATTGAGCCCTGATTCGAAGTTGTAGCGTATGATCCCCGATCCAAGCCTCTTGAGTCTTGATAGCCTACCCCCCTGAGCCCTGATCCCGGCCATAATTTGGGCGTTGAGCCCTGAGATTTGGGCATTGAGCCCTGAGCCCATATACCATGTTACGAGGCTGTACTTTCGCCGAATTCTTATGAAAAGGATCTTGATGATCTGTCACATCCTAATAAACAAAATGATTCCAAATATGGTGTGGCACGACTAGTTGTTCAAAGACGACAATTTTCGTGCGGGACTGGACGATTCCAGCGACAGCGCAGCGCGCACTGCGTTCCGAAAAATGAGGCCGGACTTTTGACGAATGTTAAAAAGCGCGCGTTACATTCTGGCAGTTGTTGGACACACGCTTGGACAAAAGGAGGTCTGTCAGTCTTCTCATAAACACCTGCGCGAGATTTTTTAACAAAAAAAATACCCGCCAAAACGGGACAATGTTCCCGGGAAAAGGGCGAGAAAACAGGATGTGAAATCCCTCAAAAACAACCATTCAAGCTGTATTATATGCAAACTGCATAAATACACATAAGAGTTTATGACATGAACTCATGGTTTAGCTAAATGTTCACTTTATAATGTCAAGCAGGCGGAAAAAAGCAAGGGCGCAACTTT
This sequence comes from Scolanthus callimorphus, assembly GCA_033964015.1. Classification (NCBI taxonomy): domain Eukaryota; kingdom Metazoa; phylum Cnidaria; class Anthozoa; order Actiniaria; family Edwardsiidae; genus Scolanthus; species Scolanthus callimorphus. The sequence goes on from JAWWUD010000223.1 coordinate 30,796, forward strand.
GCCGTGAAATTTCAAGGTGATGGCTTTGTTTACAATTTTCATTAACCAAAATCTACTTATTTCTAATCAATTGCCCTCTGATATGTATACATAAGCAAGTCTCGTTGATTAGACATTTCTGAATACAGAAGAGCGCGCGCGCTTATAGCGGAATCGTCCATTTTTTGATATATCTTCCCTCAGCTCTAGGGAAAGAAAGAAAAGAACATACAAAAGCAAGACAATCGTCAAAAAAAACATGCAAGGAGGAGCTTTGAATCTTTTTTTTTCACCCTGTTAAAGTAATGCCGAACAGGCAAACATCATACCCTTGCTTCAAATAGAACGGTCTCGATTTGGCTACCGCCACATCGTAAATAGCCCCTGCTAGGACGTATCCATAGGGGGAGGGGGGAGTGGAAATAGCAACAAAATGGCTGCTACTCCCTCTGCCCCACCATCCGCCCCCGTTTGGCAAAATTCTGGTTATGCCACTGTTCCTTTGAGTAATTAGGAAATGTTTGTTTTCGGGGTTCAGGATTCCTGCTTTTTTGTGCGCAACAGGAATCCTGCAACTCCGAACAAGCAACGCAACAGGAAAGCTGGTTGACAGGCTACGTCGTAGTTGCGCTTGATAAACAATTTAAACGAAGACTAAAAGTGTAATTTCAATTATTTAAGAGCAGCAGCTATGACCACCAAACTCATTGCCTGCCTTAGTCTGTTCGTTGCCCTATGTGTGGTTGGGATACCTGTGGTACAGGGGTCGACCAAGGTGTGCCTGCAGTCGCCTAAGCCCTGGACAGCTGACGGTGTGGACCCAATGGCGGAGGCCCGGTCCCAGAGAAAGATAGTGGTGCTAGCACTGATGGAGGCACGAGCATGCGGAATCTGTGTCAGGCAGGCCAAGGCCATGGAGTCACTTAGATACATGCTGGAAAAACGGGAGAGGTACTAGGGAGGGAAGGGAGCGGGGTGGGGGCAAAGAGGGACAAGTGCGCGCTTTGGGTTTTGGGAGTAGTTCATTTGCATTAGGGACGGCTCATGATTGAATCAGCGTATGTCCTGGGCCTAAGTGTTCGATGCAGCTATAGACCACAGGGAGTCAACTCTCTCGGTTTTGCCGGGAGTCCAAATATTTTTTGCTTCGTGTCCCGGGAAAAAATTAAGATGACTGCCATATATTTACTGTATTTCTTCCGGGAGATAATTCAAGACGACTGCCGTACATTTACTGTATTTCTCCCTGGAGAATTGCAGGAAATTTTGCAATTTCAAGGTCTCCAGATTTTTTAAATCCTGGGGTTGACGTCCCTGCGTCTAAAACACACGAGAGAAAAGGTTTGCTGATTCACTTGCCACTCTTGCTTCAGTAAGAAGGGTTCTCCATTCCAATGAATGTACGAGCTCACATGTCAATTAATTTCTAACAATATGTAACAATTGTGGGTTTTCAATTTTCTAGTGTCTACAAGTTCGGAGGGTTATCATTCATGGTCGTCAATCACCATTCCGCAAAGTGGCGCATTCATCACATTAGGGATCGTGTTGGGTTCCCTGTGTACCAGGATACCGCCAACAAGATTTGGTCAGCGGTAAATGGCACCAAAGATGACGTCATCGTGTATGACAAGTGCGGACGACTTACCGCTCATCTCAACTGGCCCAAGAGCAACTTCGCTAAACCTTATGTTTGGTAAGCAAAAAGCGAAGGAATTTGAACGGAGCGACAGCCTAATCCCTTGCATTCTGGGTGGGCTTCCTGTGCTCGGAGATGAACCGTGATGACGCGCGTGCACAGGAAGTCCACCCAGAACCGCCAGGGACTAGGCTGAAAGGTCCTAAAGCCCTTTTGGCTGTGCAGCTTGTCGGTTAGTGACGTCGTGGCTCAATTTGCTGTCATAGATTGCGTGACATTGGAGACTGAGCTGACCAGCGACACCCTGGGACAAAGCTAGATCCTCCCCCACCCCTATAAAAACTAAAGATTACGCCTAATTTTGTTGTGATCGCGTTTATCTTATAGGCGATCACTCAACAGAGCTAAACGGAGTAGATGTTGCAAGGAAGAGACCAAAGACGCAAAAAGAACTAACCGTGTTACGAGAAATAAAGAAAATTTATCATTTTAGTTTTTGAATTGATCTTTGAAACGGAATTGTGGACTTGAATATTAACCGTATTCATACAAGAGGACGGAAGACCCGTCATGACGGGTTTTCATCTGACGAGTTTTCCGTCTGATATGAATTCAGACGATTTCCCGTCAAAAATCCGTCTCGTCCCGGTTTCACACTAAGACGAGTTTTCCGTCCGGACGAAAAACTCGTCTCAGACGAGTTTCTCGTCAGAAAATTTCCTGCTTCATGTCAATTCTGCTCAGAAACGCTTGTTATCTGTCTAAACTTTCTCCTTCAAAAAATTGTTTTCACGTGATCATAGAAGAACAGGGAACCGTATTCAAGGCGAGAAACTCGTCTCAGACGGGAAATTAGTCTCTAGTGCGCGTGAATACAGCTATTGTTAAAACGTTGAAAAGAATGGACAAATTTTCTTGGGTTCATCACATGACGTCACATAGTAATTATTGGCTTTTATGACGTTACATCCGCAAGACAATTTATGACGTCATAAATGGGCGATATCCACAAGATTCGATCCTTTGACTTTCAATCGTAGCCTACAAGCTAAAATGGACGCTTTCGTAAGTGTCTCAAAAGTAGGGGCCGCTCCCGTACTCTCAGAGGTCGCTAAACAAACAAATGAGTTGATGACGGAGAGCACAATCAAAAAGATTCGCGCAGAAAAACGCGGCAGCCAAGTGAAAGAGATGTTTGCTAAAGTACCTGAATTTATCAAGAAAAGTATAAGCTCTACGGTTGATGAGGTGCCAGAAGGGCCCGACGAAGAAGAGGTAAATCAAAACCATTTCTCGATTGTTATTTTTGGGTTTCGTTCTGTCTCTGATAAGACCGAAGTGACACAAAAAAAAGAATACAATGTCGACGTATATTGTTCCACGAGAATGTTCCCGGTATGTTCATGCGCGCGCGTTTCGCTTGTTCATGCAAGACATTTAGTGGGGATTAACAGAAGATAAAGGGAATGAAAGAAAATAATAATAATAATAATGACAATAAATAGGTTAAAATGGTGTGTAAAATTAGGGGAGGTCAATAAGAATGAATAAAAGAAAGATGTCTAAAAATGGGAAGACAATTGCCCAAGGTGTAAATTAAAAATGTTTTTGACAATTTTTGTCCCATGTTTTCACTATCCGGTCCCCCCTTTCTGAAATTCCTGGATCCGCCCTGTGAAGTGGCAGGAGCCACGAAACGTCTGCTATATATTTTAGCGCTTTATATTCCAAATTTTATATATTTTATCTACATACCATTAGCGCTACACAGTCCTGTGCTATATATAATCATGAACCATACATCATAATGAAGTCGCTTTGTATTCGAATTCATAATCTAAGGCACGGTATAAACATCGAGTCAGCGTCGTGCCAAACCAAACACAATTTCGCTCGACGATAACGCGGCAGTTGGTCTAAACGTCAAATCTCCTCGTGCCGAGCAAAATATAGTATTTGTTTCGACGATAGCACGGCAGAACATGTCGACATGGCGTAGAATTCAATACAACATGGCCGCCGGCCGCATGAGGTCATGCGCACTACGCTAATCTGGGTACTTGTATTAAATTACGCGTCGCCTCACAAATACAAAGAAAACAGTGAAACTTCGGCTGTTCTACTCTTTAATTTCTTTTTGCTCTTGGCTAGCAACACTTTCCAAGTTCCCACAAATCTGAAAACAATTTTACATACCTGAATTTGCTCTTGATATGTTTTGTAATGAATTTGCAAACGTGCAAATTTGTTCCCGAAGCAAATGTATTTAGATAGAAAATCCGACCAAATCCGCCATACATCCCCTTATAAAACACTTCGACAGCCTACAAACAAATGTTCCAAACGTGGTCTACGGAGTTCGCATTAAGTTCCCACAAATCCGAGTCGAAAGTACACATGTAGATCTTGGTTTAATGCTTGAAAATGTTGGCAAAAGCTACCATTTGGATAGTTCCAAATCCCTCCGAAGATAGAGAATAAATCGCTTTTCGTGTATACCAAATTTAAAGGGACAGCTCCGACTCGCTGAGCCGCTACGCTTCGAGTTTTGCTCCAAAATTGTTCCCACTTCGCTCGAATCGCCATTACTACTGTCCCGACTCATGCGCACTAGAAAAGATGTTATCTAGTATAACATAGGTCACATCTTCTCAACACACCTCCGCCTACGGACGCGAAAAACCAGCACTCTACAAATTGTAGCTATCACTGCAAAACCAATGGCCGAGAACACAAGCCAGACTCCATCTATGCCTGAAACTGTGTCGGTGACCACGGTACGTCCAGCCCCAGCTTCTGTCTCCGCCACGAGCACGGCAAGCACTAGTTCGTCTTCCAGCTCCACCAATATTACGGCGGGAACATCTTCATCTACTTCAGGCTCTGGGGCTCCTATGCCGGCCTCAACGGCCTCTGATACCAATGTGAGCCCATCAAAAGCCTCATATCAGGTTAGTTGTGATGTCCCTTCGTGCATATACGGCGTGTTGTGATTAGGCGAATATAATGCTCCCTCTAGAGCATTCCTGACATTAAGGCGGGAAAATAGTATTAGTTGGGCTTTTCCCCATACTGTCACTGCCGTACGCCCCAGACCTGCAAGACTATAACGTGTTCGTCGTATGGGTTTTTGTTTTACTATGTACCTTTCGTAGCCTTTTGAACATTCGTCCCATCGTCTTCGAGCAAACTTTATTTGTGTACTCTTTAGGTGTGCTTATCGCAAGCTAAGGAATGCGGGTTATATTTCTTGTTTGTTGTACGACTCGTACGATCAACGGCTCGTATCGCATGTTAGGAATGCGGGCAATATTTTTATTCGTTACACGAATAGTGCATGTCCACCGGATAAATAGTTCCCTTGTGTTTTAATTTCATCTCATTGTGTTTGATAAGTGTACGACTAGCATTCTTAAACGGGTGCGAGCAACTCCGGCATTAGAGTGCGACCACCACGATAAACTGGCGAGCTTAGAAAACGGGCATCTGTGTATGTATGTGCGACCAACACACTAAACTGGCGAGAGGGTGTTCCAAGAGTTGCGCAAATTGAATGTGCGACCACCACGGTAAACTGGCGAGATTGTAGAAAACGAACATGTGTGTATATTGTATATTACGTGTGCGCCCAACACGATAAACTGGCGAGAGGGTGTCCCAAGAGTTGTCTGCAAATTGCATGTGCGACCACCACGATAAACTGGCGAGAGAGCGTTCCAACAGTATGTGAAATTTGCATGCTACCACCAGGAAAACGGGCGAGATCATAGATACATTTGTATTACGTGAGTCTGACCACCACGAAACACTGGTGGGTTTATGTTTGAATGCGTGACCAGCGCAATAATACTGGTGACATTGTCAATATGGGGGTGAGGCAAACGCGACAAAATGAGTGCAGTTTGAAAGGGTGGTAATGATTGGGCCCTGGTCTTATTGAATGCGCACTCAGCGCGTATTTCTAGCGAGACTCGCGAAGGTTAATTAACCCTTTAAGCCCCAGAGGTGATCACCCTTCAACTTCTCCCAACTATATCAAGACATTGTCAAGGAAACAAGAGAGGAGAATTTCATGAATGATCTAATAAGTGACAAGGTACATATAAAGCACCAACTTCTCCCATCAAGTGTATAGGGAATTGTACTGTTTTTAGTAAGGAGAAGCGTCAGGTAGATCTTGGGAGTCAAAGGGTTAAAAGTGAGCACAACACGATACAGTGGCGAGCACTGACACGTGGGACAACGTTTCCGCTGGGAATTATCCGCGTAACTATCCTACCCAGCTTGGCCAATGTTAGTAGTGAGAGCCGATAGATCAACACAATAAACTAATCACAGGGGCTCAGTTCAATCAACGTGAGCGTAACCTCACATAGGTGTATTGTGTTACATTCTTATAAAGTTAGGGCGGGACAGACGTTCTCTCTCCTTTGAACGGGGAGGGTAATGCCCGGATAATCGCCGACAAATTGGCGAAAATTCTCGTACAATTCGTTTTTGCTGTACGTTGTATCATACATGCCTCGGGATGGGCATTGCCGTCCCCCTTTTTTTTACCGATAACAAATATTGTTTTCGTGAATGAACCACCCGGTTTGCGGTGACTTGATGGCTTTTCTTCGTACGAACACGTTGCTCGCACCTTAACAATTAAATGAATGATATCGATGTTCGGGAGTTCGGAAACCTTATCCTGGTTCTCAAAGCACAAATTGTCCGTTGTCCGCGAAGAGTAAGATGTTAATTACATTGAGGTTATCGCGAAATGAGAGAAGGGCGCGCCCATATTATATCTCAGTTGTCGATTGCTGTGTTGCATTAGCCTTTGAACGGCTTCAGTTACAAAAAAGGGCGAACACGACAGGAGTTTTTGACACGTGTATCTGTGTATTTGTTTTTTCAGGAACTGGTGGGCCTTATTAAGGGTTTGAAATCCGAGCTCGCTGACTTAAAGGGCACAGATCACGCTCGGCGTTTTACAACGTTGCGCAACGAACTGAAGACCTACTGTCATGCTATCGACTTCAACGATAGCGTGGCGTTACAGAAGCTGCGCTCTGTGATGGAAGAAGGGAAGGCCGCCAACGAAAAGGACTACCCCAAACTCGCGGCCCTCTGGGACAGGCTCGCTTACACCAAGCAATCCGGAAAACAGGTTGACCTCAGGTCAGCGATTTTCGGCGGATTGGCAACTGAGGCCGAACTCGAGGCTGATAAACTTGTGCGCAGATATGAACAGAGATCCGTGCGCGCGCCCTCCTTCCGCGCGGACCGAGGCCGACCCTCTCCCTACCCGAGACGTGATTACGGGTGGCGCTCCCGAAGTCAAGGGCACTACGAGCAGAGATGCTACGCCTGCCACGAGCCAGGTCATCTCGCTCGCGACTGTAGTAAACGCCGCGGAGAGAACTATCAAGCCACACCCAAAAAAACTAGAATTGGACTAGACTCTAGTCCGACTTGTATCGGCGTTTATTAGTTTTCTGTGTTCTGTTTTCACGTTCATTGTGCCTTCATTGATGAATTTCACGCCGGGTACAATATTATTATCAGTGCACATTGGGAGTAGTTGTTAACATACATATGTTAGAAGAGGTCGCCCCCTTTTTTTCCAATAAAAATCTATTAGCTGTCAACAAGTGTTGGTGGTAGTATAACAGTTTTACATAGTTTACCTTGCGGGTTGACTCATCCAGGGTTGCTCACTGACTGGTGAAAAAACCTTTAATGCGCGCTTGTATTCAAGCCGTGGGATGAGTCGGTCCTCCCCTCCCGGGTAAGTCACATTCTTTCAGTTGTTCTTTTTTTCTATCCCTTGCCTTTTTAGACGGCATCGGTTCCTCAGTGGGAAATGGATTGTGAATTCCACCCATTGGAAGCAGAGGCTGAGTTTCGTAAAAGAAAAATCGTTTTCATGAGATGGCCTCTGGGGACGGGAGGACCGACTCCTTTTTCCACGGCACCGCCTTTAGAAGCAGTCGCTCTCGGCACGTGTCCTGCGGCAGCGACAGACGCCTGGGTACGAGATCCCAACACGTTCTTAGCAGGAGAGCCGCACTCCCACAGGGCGGCCTGGGAACGTATGTCTCGGGGTCACCCCCAGAGAGAGGACATTCTAGACTGGATCACTAAGGGGGTGAATATAAAACAGTTCATCACCCCTTTCCATGGGCGCTATAGACAAAAGCAGTACGACCACTCGTTTCCACCTAATGCTATTTTCAGAAACAATGCAAAATGCAAATTCTACAAAGACATAGTCTCACAGGAGATTGAGAAAAAGATCACCATGGGGGCAATCAAAGTTTGGGGTCGAGTGGGGAAAACACCTCCCCCAGCCATTGTCATGCCATTCAGTATAGAACCCCGAAAACCTCGTCTAGTTCATGACCAGCAATACCTCAATTGTTTTATGCGCCAGTGCCCATTCTCCTTAGATCAAGTCATCAACTTGCCTCGCTACCTTTCACGCGATTCCTATCACACGAAAATGGATGATAAGTCCGGTTTCGACCACTTTTTGATTTCAGAAGACAGTCAGCCTTACATGGGCGCAGAATGGGCGGGCTGGTGGTTGGTATGGCGCACCCTTCCACAGGGCTGGCGTGAAAGCCCGTATATTTACCAAACACTCGGTTCGGTCGCCACTAGTAGAATGCGAGAGTTCGGTATCCCATGCTCTCAGTATATCGATGACCGACATCTGGGTGAGTTGTGGGGGTCTCAGGTGAGACGCACATCAAGTTTGGAGGCGGCTGCTTGCGCTTTTTATGTAGCCGCAAGCGTGCTGACAGAGCTCGGATATTTCCTGCACATCCAAAAGTGCGTCTCCACCCCTTCTCAACAATTGATATTCCTGGGGCATCTAGTGGACACTGTCCGTCAAACGTTCTCCATCCCAGAGGACAAAAAAGCAAAATTTGTAGCTCTGCGTGAGGAATTGCTTTCACAGAAACATGCAACATTAAACATGCTACAAAAGTTCCAAGGAAAATGCATTTCTCTAACACTAATGGTTCCGGCCGCTCAGTTGTATACTCGAGCCGTTGCGCATGCCATCTCAGTATGCCAACGACAGGGATCCCCTGCAATCAAAATGGAGGGAGATCTCGCAACCGAAATTCGCCACTGGCGTTTCGTCGACTCTTGGACTGGGTGCGTCCCATGGCGCACTGAGGAACATAAAGTAATCGAGATTCTTGCATCTGATGCATCTTAATCTCGATGGGGGGCAACGCTAACGCTTTCCGAGGGCATGGAAAAAGTGGGCGACTATTTTGCGGAAAATTTGGGCTCTAGCGATATCGCTACTAAGGAGGCTTACGCCCTACTATTCGCACTACAGTCCTTCTCTTCGCAGGTAACGAATACTCGTGTAGATGCTCATGTGGACAACATGGTAGTATATCACGCCTGGGCACGACAGGGATGTCGTAACCAAGGCGTCAACGCTGCACTCAAAGCGATCTTTGAGTTTACCATGCACAGTAATATAACGCTTTCGCTCCACTGGATACCGAGCGCAAAAAACCCGGCAGACCAACCCTCACGCGAGTGGTCTGATGCAGATGCTATGCTGTCGCCTCAGCTGTGGTCTTCCCTGGAGGATTGGGCAGGTCCTCACACGGTTGACTTGATGGCGTTGGACTCGAACAGTCAATGTGCGCGCCATTATACGCCATTTCGCACCCCTAACACGGCAGGCGTGAACGTTTTTGCACAGGACCCATGTCGCGACCGGACAGGACGACAGGAGAATGGGTACGTCTTCCCTCCAATATATCTGATTGGTCCGGTGGTAACGTACCTGATTACTTCGAAGGCAAAAGCCACTGTTGTGGTCCCTGATTGTAGACCACGCCCTTATTGGTGGCCAATCATTCGCCAACACGCGACAGCCCAATACCTTCTAGCCGAGAAAGGAGATACACACGCCCTCTCATGGCCTTCAAAAACAACAGGGTTCGAAAAACCCCGCCAGCTGCCTCTGCCCTGGAACTTATCCGCTTTCCGCCTATCCCCTCGATAAGTTCGTAAGGCATTATTAATCCCGCGTCTTCCCTCGTAGGCACCGGTTTCTGTATGGAAACAAGTTCTCCAAACCGAATGTCCAGAATGCTTCGCTAAGAACGACATTCATTATGTGTTTTGCCAGTCGTGCGGAACAGCCCGTCCTGTGAGGAGCAAGGCAGCTACCTCATCCGCTTTGAATACAGGACCATTGGAGAACAGGCGTAGAGAACTCGAACTCCGCATTACCTCGTCAAAATACATTCGGAAGAAGAGTGCCTTGGAATCGGACTTCCTGACGTTCCTGGACCGCCTTTCGCCCCCAAAAACATTGTTCGATGTGTCCCCTCGAGATATTATATACTTTCTTATCTGGAAGGATAAGGATTCTAAGACTCAGGTCCACGCAGACTCCTGTCCCACCCAAGGTAGGAAGGCCCCAACCGGGAAGAATTGTCATTGTCCCAAACGACTGGCCTTCAAAACGGTGGACTCATACATTGGTCAGATACGCGCCATCATTCGAGACCATATCGAGGCCACGTCGGAGTCAAATAGTTGGGCAGCACTTGTCCCTAATCCCGCGGCGCACCCGGCTGTCAAGCGATATCTTAAAGCACTAACAGAGGAACAGCTACAGGCCCGAGCCCTTCCAAAACAGGCCGAGCCCATCTTCATTGGGGACCTCATATTACTATGCCAAACCATTGAAGCCCAACTACGGTTACCTAAGACCGACGCCATTCATCTTTACATCTACTCAAGGGACTTAGCTTATTTCACCCTGCATTTCTTTTCCGGTGACCGCCCTTCCGATCTGGCACACATCAAAGCCTCCGAGATCCTTCGCTTTCCGAATGATAAAGGGCTGCTCTTTAATCACGTGTTCGGAAAAACTCTTCGCTCAGGCGACTCCAATGTATTCGCCATAGCACGACATCCAAATCAGACTATATGCCCGGTAAAAGCTTTGGACGACTACTTCACGATCTGTCACGCTATCAAAATAACGATCACAAACGGTCCCCTGTTCAGGGCAACTCGGGGAAATTCTGTCCTTATCGACCCCTTCACCCCCGATGCTGCGGAGGCTAGACTTAAGCAGTATCTCGCCGCCGCAGGACTAACAAACAAGACCCTCTATAGTTTTCGTTGCGGGGGTGCAATCACACTGGCGCTTACGGGGACCCCCCTCAATGATATTATGGACCATGTGGGTTGGAAGTCCTCAGCAATAGCAAAATATTACATGCAGCTCCACAAGTCACTCCAGCCTGATTCGGCTGCCGCAAATATGGCATCTGCATCTGTCGACACAACTGGTCGTTTTGAAGAACTGAATCAGTTAGTCGGGTTTGAGCCAGCATTCCCTCAGAGCTCACCGGCGAAAGAGTCACCTGTTAGAATCTCACCTAGAAAATAGGACATGCTCCTGATCACTGCCCCCTGCCAAATGGAGTGGGATTGGGATTGGGCAATTTAGTGGTTTTGGAATGACAATAGGATGGGGAACACTAGTGTCTAATACATATCCCGCTGTAATAGAGTACGCAACGCACGGATTTAGCCCAATCTTTTATCGTAAGCAAGAGTCGGGATATAATACTGTCCCGACTCATGCGCACTAGAAAAGATGTTATCTAGTATAACATAGGTCACATCTTCTCAACACAGCCGAAGTTGCAGGGAGGGTAACAACCTCCACTTGGGTGAGAGTGCCTTTTGGCGGGTAAGGGCCAAAGAAAACCCACCCTGCCCGCCCTTACGTCCTTGACCCTTGCTTACACTCTCTAATCCTCCAACGCACGGATTTAGCCCAATCTTTTATCGTAAGCAAGAGTCGGGATATAATACTGTCTCTGCTGTTCCTGATGGCTTGGGAACAATAGGGGCGCTGAAAGACATTTTACAGGGCCTTTTCTGAGTCAAACATTAATAACACAGGCAGCCCAACGAAGTAAATTGCCGCTATTGCGAAATCGCTGTAATTCTTGCTAAAATTGGCGAAGAAAGCATACTAAACCGACGATAAATACAACCTGCAGTATAAATTCTCATGCTGGATAGATCTAAATGAATTTTGTGTCAAAGGAATAATATTTCGTGCTTTATTGTTAATATATGCGCCCGCGACTCGATTTCCGCTGGCCAAATCGGCTGTATGGGATTCTTCGCCATGAGCAAGCGTCGAGCTAGTTTTTTTTGCTCTAAACGTCGTGCTAATCGTCGGACCTAACTCAATTAATTTGATTTTAGAGTGGGTCTAAAGGGCGGTTCACACGGCGCGATTTCTGTGGCGATCTCATGGTGATTTCATATCACGCGGTGCGAACGGCCGGCGATCTTATGGCAATTTCAGTTGCGATGTCGCCGAGACGTCGCAGGCGTTTTGAATATGTTCAAATTCCACTGCGATGCGGGTGCGATTTCTTCATAACACCAACATATTGCAGAGCCAAATCGCCGGCCGTTCACACCGCGCGATTATCGCCGCAAAAAAACGAAGCTAAGATCGCGCCGTGTGAACGGGCCTTTAGAACATTGGCATTGTCTTTACCGACTTCGAGGAATAATTTCACATAAGCTGCTGCGGTATCAGGCAAGAATTATCAATGCGAACTTTGAAGTATTGTTCATGATACATGGATCCGCGAACAACGTTAGTTGAAACAGGTGTACACCTAAAGGTTGCACCATCACTGTCTGTTGTAGCCTGCGATGCATCATGGGAACAAATAGGGGCTCATCTCCAGTGTAAGAACTCACCAGCTGCGTCACAAAGCTTTCTTTGTTTGGTAGAACGAAGGTTGAACCAATCATGATTAAATAGTAACTAAACACAAAGGTGTCCTCAGGGGATGGTTCTTACACTGGAGATGACCCCAAATAGGCATACCAAACCAGAATCATGAACACTGCTTTTTTAATACTTATCACCCTGTTTAAAGAGCCCGTGTCAGCCACTCCTTTGTTATTGTTTTTGCTCGATATTAGAAGAAGAACTACGTGTAGAAATGTCTTAATAAACATCTTAAAACAAAGTTTCAGATTTGATTTACCAAATTCAATCGAGAACATTGCTCTATATTCTCTAAATTAGTCGATGGAAATGGATGCTTTTTCCAACTTGATGTGTTGCTATGCTGTCAAAATGGCGGCTGACACAGACTCTTTAACTACCAAATGATTCTACAATACATCGCTCGCAAGACATCTTGTAGCTGGGTTAACACGAGAATTCCGTTCTTCTTAGTTTCTCCCGTGACGCACCGCGGGCTAAAACAGACAGCTGTGACTGCGCAACCTTTTCTGAAATAGGTGAATATGAATATACATGTCTGAAACTGGATTCACTCCCAGAAAAGATTCTAACAAAAACAATAACTTTCCTTTTAAGCTTTTATACAGATACCAGGCAAACATGCGGGCTACATCGAGGGCGAAGAAGGGGCCGACAACGCAATCAACTCCCTGCGACAAATCGTCGAACGACAAGCAAAACTGATTGAACGACTCGACAAAGAAGTACGATTTGCGAGACAAGGGCTTGGCAAGATGCCTAGCTTCAGAAAAGGCAGCCAACCGATGGAAGATGACGATATGTTGTCCTTTATCAACTGCAAATTGGATTTATTAATGGAACACGTCCTATTTATCGCCAAGAGGGTTTCCACGGATAGAAGATGCAAAGGGTTCTGCGTAAAGCACGTCCGGACAAGGAATTGTTTGTGTCATGGGTTTGAAAAGCCTCATCGGTGCTGCGGCAAGGTTGGCGGCATTTGTGACTGTTGAATCGCTTGTTGAACGTATTCCTTTAGATGAAAGGTTACCGCGGCATTTGTGACCGTTGAAATCGCTTGTTGGATTCCTTTAGATGATGAGATCAATGGTGAATAGAAACAACTAGGGTAATACTTGTAATCACCTTTCAATTGCCTGTAGTGTGAGTTTTTGATGGAAGGATCATTTTACACTACAGTGAAAGTCAAGCTTTTGTTTCCAAATAAAAAGACAACGCTAAATGTGAGACAACCTATCTTTTCTTTTTCAATCCATAAGCCGCGAGTCTATCAGCCGAAAGCTTAGCGAGTTTGTCCTGACGAGCGCCTTTAAACTGCCTCGATAACTTCTTCTTCTTTGCCATCTCGAATTGCTCCTTTGCTGTGAGACGTCTTCTCCAGCCTTGTTTCAACAAAAGAGCCGTTCTCTTTTTCGTGTTCCCAGTTCTTTTCTGAATTTCTTGATGGTTGTTTTCCTCCGTTACAGACAAATTAATAGTACTACTTTTTGAATCGGCTGTAGTCTTTGGAACTTTGGCAGCTGGTGCCTGACTTGAGTCATCAGCAAGACTCGCCTGTGTTCTGCTCTCAGTCGAAATTTCATTCCTGTAACAATAACATCAGAAAACCTACATAAATGCAGGTGTCCAAGCATCTGGGACCAAAGTTTTTCATGGGGAATAGATCCAAGAACGGGGAATTGGACTTTGATGTTTTGGACGCCCAAAATATGGCGCCAATTTCCTTGACCCCCGAAACCCCAAGGACGCACTTGCCACGTGGAGGCTACTAGAAACACTTTAGTATAGTCAGTATTTGGACCGAATAACAGCTAACGAAATCCCTTTCTAGATTCTCTGATTGAACTTGGAACGATGCATCGAGTATAACTGTGTTCGGATTACTTACGTTTCTGTACTTGCTCCCTTTGATGTAAATACTCGTCTTTTCCGTTTTTCATCTCTGCTCAGTTTACGATATTTTTTCAGGTCTTGCCGTTCTTCGTCCTCCGTTCTAAGACAAACAGGGATTACTATTTTCGCGCTTATTGCGCAAAGTAGTGCGTAGTTCTACTGTAATGCTTAATGTATCTTACCCAAAAAAATGACGAAAAACGAGCGACAAACACAAATCTCTTAACGCTGCGACGTTGCGCGACAAGTCGAATGATAACGTGAACGTGACAAATAGTTTTGTAGCCCAGTCTATGTCATAGGCGGCGGAGCTGCGAGGCTTGTTACTTCCCCCCCCCCCCCTTTAGAGAACCTGTAAGAGTCATTTTTTCTAAACCCAATGGAAGCCCATAAATGTCGGAAACAGAATGTACTATCTCCTCAAAGATACGATGAAGACAGCTACACCAAAAGTGCGCCAGGTGTTACAAACATGAGAACCGATGAAAACTATGCTAAGCTCTTGAGGCTGTATAGGCCTCTCAGCGACGTCGGAGCGCACGTTTTCGGCCATGCGCCGCCCCTATTGAGGTAATGCTATTGACGAGGTAACAGTAAAAGTAGTGAACTCAATCCGTCTAAATCTCAAGGAATTTTGATCCATCCTTTGGTCTAAAACTACGCTTGCCTGACAAGAAAATAATTCAAATCGCAATCCAATTCCATCATGTAATCATAGATCAACAAAAGTTGTTAAGAAAATTTCTTATCGTATTAGGGAAACACAACAAACCAATCATATTATTGTCACACCTATCGGCACAGGGCGATCAGATGTTCGTCAGGATAAACACTGATATAGGAGAGGGGGATTTAGAGTGCATGCGTGTATGTTTAAAATGTCTACTGTTTCTCTTTCCGCTTGTACAAAGTGGATGTTTCACGACTTCTGGGCGACAATATACACAAAGCACGTACCTATACTGAGACATCTTCTTGACCGATACCCACTGATTCAGTTCCCTTTCCGGATTCTCCAGCATCTACAACATTAACAATATGATCTACAACATTAACAATATGATCTACAACATTAACAATACGGTGAACGTGAGAATTTGTTGGACTCACTAAAGAGCTAAAGGGTCAGCAAAGTCTAGCTCGCGCAGCAGTGACTCAAACGGCGAGAGAGAACCAGCTGGTTTCTTGCTCTTAATTTAGCCAATCAGAACGATATCGTTGCAACGGCAAGCGTTCCAAAGGGATTGTAGAAACATTGCAATTGAGCATAAAAACTTTCCCATCTCCTCTGAAAATCATGCCTAATGTCAAATATAAACTGGGTTTGACTTAAAGTGTATGAAGATTAACTCTAGTTTTTGCTTCCCAAAACTGCGGTATCTCTCGCGCTTGGTCCTCGAACATGCAGGCAAGGGAGCTTTCCGGTTGGATTACCTCTTCTGTAGAAAGACCAAAGTCATTAGGCACGACTTGTCTGTATTTGAACCGCACGGGTAGGTCACCTATAATGTCCTCGTAATCAAGCTTGTAGTACTCGTCAAAGTATTCCTCGAATGTCTTTTCGTCTGAAAAAAATACATTATACTGATAAGTACACTCGGCGCACATCTGTAATATATTATATCTTTGACAAACGTGTGCGAGCAAAGTACCTCAGCCGTCCGCAGCTTACACAGTAAGCACAATTTCAAAACAAAAGAAAACGGGGCGCAAAGGCTCCCGGTTGGTGATGGGCTTTTAAGAAGATCTATAGGAGACGAGTTACTATTATTCTATTTGACATGCGTCAGACCTGCGGCAGAATACGTAATACTTTTCTCATAACTAAGAGCGCTGCCAAAAGCGCGCAATGCGCATTATATTTCCGCAACAATCTTGCGAAGACTCACTCATCCTCGCGCGCCAGGGTCCTTCCCTCACCTCCCCTCTGTCCCCTGGGGGGAGGCGAGGGAAGGACCCTGGCGCGCGAGGATGAGACTCACTTAATACAGCATATACAAGTGTGCCGCCAGCTAACTAGCGCGATGTTCCAGTCAGTTCTATTAGACTGTGACCACTGTTTCGCGTGGTAGCGTTTGACCTAGCCTACCTAGCGTCTATGAAAGCCTTGGCCTGCGTAGCATCGGAGGGGAGTCAAGGACAAGAGAAAATCGTCCCCGCCTCCGCTCCCTTTAGACCCGCAGCGCTTTTTTCACTTATTTTGTCAATTGTGAAAACCTCCATTTTTGTAGGTCAGAAGTCAGGATAGGGGGGAAACAAAAACGAAAGAAACGCAGACACGCTTTTAAATTTATCTGGAGTAGAGTTTGTTAATAGAGTGCTGGGGGAAATATTGACTCACTCGGATCATATAAAGGCTTCTTAGTTTCGAGCGCCCGTGCAAACTTGGTCTTCTTCTTGGATTTCCGGGATGACTCTACCGGAGCGCTGGGATCATAGTCCGCATCCATCTGAGAGAGAAAACAACATTTATCAGATTTGACCAAATATGGCAAACAACGGTCGTTTTCCTGTGTCCGAAAGGTTTGACATATCATTTTGCCGCCCATAACAGTCTATGCTAATAAGGTAACATAACAATAAAACTAGTGGACTCAATCCGTCTAAATCTCATAACATTTCGACCCATCCTTTGGTCTAAAGCTAATTTAAGTGATATGTAATCATAGATCAACAGAGAAATTGTGTTGTTTTGAAAGTTTCTTACCGTAACAAACAAAATTGTGAAAATTGTGAGCAGAAATCACTTCAAAACACTTAATTACTCATCGTCAGACGTAGTTCTGGTATTAGATTTCCTCAAAATGGTTTGAATCTCTGAATGACAAACTTTTTATCTTGATGGGATGGCCTGGTTGAAGTAGTTGCACAGTAAAAACGTAACAGGGACAGACTCTCTAGGGTAAAATGTAATGGAAGGAAATGAAACGAGGGTCCTCTCTGAAGACGCAAAACATGAAAGAACACTGCACCTAGGAATGAGCTAAGGTGAAAAGCATAATACTTACATTAAAACCTGGGTCATCAATGTGGCGTTCTGAAGAAAAAGTGAAATTCCAAGATTATTTCCATATATTTTCCATGGTAACTAAAGCAAGTCAACAAATGTAAGGGAATTTATAAGTTATAGTTGTAGGGAATCACAAACATAGAATGTTTCACTACACCTATATGATCTCATGAAACCTTTTAATACAGAATCCCTTCTGCAAAACTTATTCTGGAATTGCATTAATGACATTTGTTGGCCAAATCCAACTATTTTTTAGCTTGTTGCTTGTTATCTTACAATAAATATGACCTACCATGATAGACATCTTGGGCAGCATACTCATCCTCGTTATTACCATGGTAACTTGGTCCCTCCCATTCATCCCAGTTCTCTTCTATAAGGACAGCAAGACAGAGGAAGATGAGACAATGCTTACTTGCAATAAGTAAAGATTTGGGGAAAAGCATACTACATTTCCTGGACAAACATCATGTTTCATTCTTAACCAACCTAGCCTGTGTAGCAAGGTTTTCTGTGGAGTTTTTAGAGACAGAGAAAAGTATGACAGATTTTTGATGATTTGGCCATGCAAAATATGGGGTGAGGGCAAAAATGAGGGGGAGGAGGGGCATGTTCCTTCCTTCTTCTCCCCTCTCGATTTTTTGTTTGTCCTATTTCTCATATGGCCAAATGTTTCTTTGAACTCTATGTTTCTCTGAACTGATTGATCAATAATGCTGCCTTTGATCCCTAAGTCAGCCAATTTGAATGCTATCTCTAACTTGGCATTTTTCCAGGCCAACAAATAGTTAGTCTCCAATGCAGCCCAGCCTTTGCTTTGGTCACGCACTGACACAAAGGATGTGCTGTGTGGGAGAATAATCTTGATCAGACAGCAGGCCCTACCATAATCATCACCAAGCTCATCGTCATCAAATTCTGGTTTCTCATCATCAGCATCTTCATAGTAATCATCACTGAAAACTTTCTGGTAAATAGGGAAATGAATTACTCATACTACTACCTGGTAACAGGCAAGTTTTCACATGGTCCATGGTATTTGGTCAATAATTTATGGTACCAGCTATTGGTAAGGGCCATAAACCGAATTCATAATTCACTTTTTCCAGATAAAGATGAAAGAGACTTTTATTTCAGTCAAAAATCATGCTCTTCAAGAGATAAATTCAGACTACAAATGTTCTGAAAACTTCGTACCATTTGATTAAATATTGACAGAATTAAAGGAGCTTAAACATACAGAGATTTGTATGGAATTTTCGCTAGAAGCCTTACTAGCCTTGTTTTGGTGTATTTAGACTACTTCAGATGCTTATATCTCGTCCATTATTCACTGGTTTCAGTTCAACTCGAAACATCTTTTAGAAGTCATCAAGTGCTTTAGCTTTTAATAATTTTCCTTTTAAAATCTCTAATAGGTTTACATTTTCAGTCCTTATGCAAATGAGAAGCGGCCATTATTGAATAAGGTCTATTATTATATGTTTTTTTTATATTATTAGACACCATGTTTTACTGGGAAATATGCCACTTAACAAAGTCATACAACATTACATCCCAGACTTAGTAACACATATAATATACATAATATCCTCTATACACATGTCATGTCATACTGGGTAGTTTTGGATGGGGATTTTCTAATACCTTCATAGCCTCATCATACTTTGCAGGATCAAAATTACCCTCAACATCATCATCAGTAAAACCCACATTTGGATTACCAGTGATTTCTGGAGAAGAAAATACGTTACAGATGCAAATCCAAATAGAAAAACATTAATTCAATATTTCCTGAACATGTTTTATACCTTTCAATTTTTCTAACTTTTCTTGGATCTCTTTCCTCTTCAGGTTTTTCAGCCTCTTTATCTCTTCGTGTTTTTGCTCTTTTTCCTAGAAATTCAAAAATCAACTTGCCTTACTGGTACATGTATTTTCCAAGCCACTTTTCTTCATGCAGATCATATATATTTTGCAGTTCCAGAGGAATAGGGGTCCTCTGGTTTAATTCCCTTGTATATCCTTTAAGGAAGGACAAATTACATTACTTTTATAATATTTTAAGCTCTAGCTAAATCAGTACCTTTTTCTTGCGCTCTTCTCTCTGCTTTCGAGCTTCCTTCCTCCTTTCATCCTTTTGCCGGACAGAGGCACTGATTGTCCTTGGGTAAGTTTTGACCTATGATTATAAGTATGTACATTTTTACAACAGACATCAATATAGCAATACATTCATTACTACATGATTTGTCTGCAGTCTCCCTTCACTAATTTAGTAAATACTTACAAATGATGCATCTGGTTCCTCATATCTGAAGTTGAATTTTCTCTCAAATTCTTCCTGTTTCTCTACTTCTTCTTCATCCTTCAAAGTAAAATGCAAGAAAAAACAAAGATAGATTTTAAAAAAAGCAGTTTCATACTCTGGTCCTGCACAGCAAAGCATGGATGCAAATTGACTTAGCCAGATGGACTAAGAGCTGTTTTCTAACTGGAGGTACTCTTCATAAATCCAGGCCTGTCGTTGGGGAAGGGGACACAGGACACAGGAATCTCAGATTGGATCTATCAAATGCAAGGGCCTTGCAGGTTCTCCCATCGCCATGAAAAGTATGCCAAACAACAGGATACAGACCTCTTCTTCCTCATCCACAATTTCATTATATGTAGGAATTCTGTGAAAAAAAAAAAAGTAAATTTACAGGCCAATAATATCAAATCAAAATTGATACAAAAACAACCCAAACCTTTCATCATCTTTATCAATATATTTTCTGTCTAGTATATAGTCTCTGAGAAAGACCTCATCTTGATCAAGGTTTGGGTCTGTCCAGTAACGCTGTAGGGTATCCTAAAACAAAACAAAAATACTAGTTAAAAACAATGAAATAAATAATTATTTTCCTTTGCCCTACTTTTGGCCAAAGGTGTTTGCAGGACAAAATGCCCTTCATGAGAATGGTATGAATCTTTTCTAGCATGTTACGAAATGTACCTTTTTGTATTACTTACCATTTGTTTTGCCTCTTGTTCATCAATCCTCCTTTTCTCCCCTTTCAACCATTCTTTGTATTCTAGCTCTTCTTTTTCCTGCAATGTGGTAGATGGTAGCAATGTGGTAGATGGTAGCAATGTGTATAAAAGTCTCAAACCTAGAAATAATGTGACATTGAAAGTAAAGTAATAATCTGACCTTTTCTTGCTTAGTTTTTTGTCTGACACTTAGAAATCCTTCATCATTGTCTTCAGTCTCCTCAGCAGCAACTTTGAAACTAAAAGTACATGTAATGATACCTTTTTAGCATGTGCTAGCAGGATTTATGCAGTAGATAAACATTAGTTCCTTG
Source organism: Scolanthus callimorphus (assembly GCA_033964015.1). Lineage (NCBI taxonomy): Eukaryota > Metazoa > Cnidaria > Anthozoa > Actiniaria > Edwardsiidae > Scolanthus > Scolanthus callimorphus. The sequence continues at coordinate 51,480 of JAWWUD010000223.1, forward strand.
TTACAGCCAAGGAAATATTCACCTTTCTTTTAGGGCCCTTTGCTCCTCATCATAAGTTAGTATATCACTTTGCTAGAAATAAAAAAGTGGAACATTTCTTACCCTTTTAGCAATTCAGTCAGGTAAATTGTTTCTCAAATTGAAATCCTATGCTAAACCTGACTAGTACATTATTTCATATATTAATAGTTTATAATGTTTCCTGAACAAAAAAATATATGTCACTCTAGATAGCTTGGTTTATTCTACCTTTGTTGCATCTTCTTCCTCACTCGACTCATCATCACTGACAAACGCTTTGCTGTAAAATTATCAATATATTATGATTAATACATCAATCCAAGAGTTTCCAAGATCCACACCATACTCTTGATGAGTAGCATGATCACCCCTCCATTTACTGTAACATCAGGTCAAAACCCAAAATCAGCTAGTAGTGGGTATTTATAGTGAAATTATATGCCAGTTATGTCATAGATGATAACATGAATTCAAATTTTTGTTTATTGTAATCCGAGACGCTCTAAAATACAAATTTAAGATTACCCATAATGCCTTGCGGGCGTCATAGGTCAAGCAGTCTCTTAGTTTTTCTTAACAAAAATACATGTTGTTTAGAAAAAAAATGTTTTTAAAAACTGGTTTTAACAAGCTACATGTTTCAGGGCTCGAAATTAAAAAGATAATCATTGACGTACGTTTATGCGTTGCACCAAAATTATAAATAAATCAAAAATTTTAGGGCTAAATCTTGGCGTAAATCCACTAGGAGAACACTGTAAAAACTAAAAACATGTAGTTATTGTACGACTAAGTGAAAACGTTAGTCGTAAAATATTTCTTCAGCCGTATTTACGCTTGTATCGGGCGCAGTTTCGAGCCCTGAGTTTGTGAGCGTGATTCCCACGTGACTCAGCTTCCCGGCTCTGTTGACGTCTTTGTACAGCTTTCTGCAGCACATTCTAGCGTTTTTTTTTTGTAATATGCCTTATTCTTTTCTTTCTTTTCTTCTTTTCTCCTTAGCTCTGCGATATTTTTCGTGAAAGACGTCGAGATTTACTCTCAAGTGAATTAATTTAGTTGCTTAGTTTCCGCCGCGTCGCGCATGTGGAAAGAATGTCACGCAATCGTTTGCGCTTCTGTATGAACAATACAAAAGCCCTGAAGCTGTCAAATGCCCACCCCTTTTATTGACATTAAACACATGAGGTTACCTGAAGAAGAAGATTGAGCAAATGCCGCTAAAACTGCCAAGGATTATTGCAGAAGCGAAGTAGTTTGCGCGACCCAGCACGTTTGTTGTACCTTCGTTACGCTTTATGAGCACATCAATTACAACATAAATGTTTCAGTTTTCTTTGGCAATGAATATCTCGCGTTTTATTCGCTTAAAATACCTACAATTTGGACCATAATACGTTGATGCATGCCCAACAGAGAGCTCATTCTTTTACTTCGACCACTGTAACAGTTGCTCTTGAGAAACACATTTTTCTAGTGCGTTGCTTCTAAAAATAGATGTTTTGCAGCAAGTTCTCAAGCGTTTCAGTTTATTTCAAATGTGCTCTGTGTCGAACATATAAAATCATGCGTAATAAAAAGAGTACGAGTAGTTAATCTGACCAAAGCCCATCACCGTTTGATTGCTTTCGGGTCTGTTATGGTAATTTTGTACTTTCAAAATCCTAATTTTCTCCGGGCGGTGTATTTAGAGAACAGAAGCGTTACATACTAACTAGAGATGCGTATACTAAAATATTTTGGCGAAAAAAAAAAAGCAATTCGCCTGAAACTTTCTCAGATGTAGCATGGTTAACATCTTCAACGATTTCTATTACGATTGTGCGATTTTCCTAGTTTATATGAATGCGCAACGACTAAAAGCGCGTGATGCTGTAGAATTGTGTAACGCGTTACATGCTCAATTAGCGCATTTTTTACCACATTTTTTAAGTTTTCGGTACATTTCATTTATGATTTTAGAATGTTAACCTCTTTATTTTGAAGAACTGTCTTTTCTCTGTTGTAATGCTAAATTTCAGGTTCATAACTTGCACCAAACGCGAAATATTATTTTTTGAGTATAGGCAACCTTGAAATGGAGGGGTGATCGTGCTACTCATCCTTAGCCTATGAGTTTGATACTCCTAAATGAATCATTTTGATACATGATAGCAAGCCCTTACAAAAAAATGCTTCAGACAACGTTCTTCTAATATAATTATATCTGTCAAGATTCCATATGACTCTGTAAGTTTTGAGATACCTTCCTTTCTTGAGAAGCCTTTCCCTTTCATAATCTTTCAGGTACATTGGCTTCTTAGGTTTCTTTTCATGCTTTTCATTTTCATCCTGTGAGGAATCACCTGAGGAATCATCTACAAAAAAGAATAATGTTACTATGGTTTCTGTTACTTTGCAACAAGCAAAGGAAAGCCAATTAGTGTATAAGCCTGAGGGCAATGCTAGATAAGTGACTGTGTGTGATTTCAGAACTATCCATACCCCTCCCATAGAAGGGGTTTGAGATACTGAATGACCTCTCACCCCTCTGGAATTTCCAAATCCTTCCATGGGGATGGTATGGACATTTTTCTGGAATCACACAGTGTCTTTAATGGGAGAGACGTGAGATAAAACACCTCTTGTTAAAATTGAGGACTCCAGTCCATATGAGATAAAGTAATTGTACGCACTTATTAGACCCTATCTGTCTATACTCCTGCATCTTAAAGCTTATTATACAAAGCTAGTGTTAAAAACAGTTTGTGAGATCAAGGGCAAAGGCATGGCATGTCCCAGCATTCTATTTTCTGTTGTTCCACGATTACTAACACCTAGCAATTATAAGTCAGAGAATATTTTTTAATCATGCTCACCAGAATGATAAAAGGTTGCTTCTTTATCATAAATTTTGGGATCTTTTTTCTTTAGCATTGACAACATTGTAAGAAAGTCTTTTTCTTTCTGGGAAGTAACACCCTGAAAAAAGTAATTTAAATACATCACAAAAATAAGAAAGGCATCAAACACTACATACAGATATTTAACAATTATCCCTCAAGCCCGAATTGGCTCTGAGTCAATAGCCCCTGAGGCCGAAGGCCGAATGGGCTATTAACTCAGAGGCCATTCTAGTCAAATCACCTAGTAGGTCAATTTGTATAACCAAGATCGTTTTCTGGTCTGGTCATTTGCCATTTTCTGGCTTTCAAATCCGACACTTTTCACTACTAGTAGGCTATAACGTATAGCCTACTAGTAGCTCAACCAATCAGAATGCAGCATTTACAATAGACCACTAGTGTGATTTGACTAAGTACAGATAGTCAGTATACAACTATTGGATATCCACCAATTTGGTGGATACCAAATACAGATATTGCTTGCAGCACCCGGTCATTCACGATGTGACATGAAAACTCTAATAATCTCTATATCGCTGATAGAGTATACACACTATGCCAAGTTTGTAGATAGAATGCCCATACGAAGATGCACACGTGACAAGGTTGTTCGCACGTGTTATTTTCCTTGTTAGTATGTAGACACTGTTCTTTCTATATTTCTCTTGACAGACGAGCTAAAAACATCCTATAACTTTCCCTTTTTTTATTTTCAGTCATACGACAAACAAACCTCCGCATCTTCGTCCTCCTCCTCTGAGGAACTCGAGTCCTCTCGAGGGTCAACACCAGAATCGCCATACTTCGCTTTCACTGTGAAATAGCAATACATCTTTGCGTTAAAACTACATATCTAAACCAGCAGCAGAGTAACGTTTACAGTCCAGATCTCCTTACATCTATCTAGCTCAGCCCTTTGCTTGTTTTTCTCGAATCTCTTGGCGTAATCTCTGTTGATTGTGATTTGGAAATCTTCCTCTTCGTCCGCCATTTTGTTTTGCGAACACGGTCGGGGGCCTGAGTCTAATAAAGTGTACCACTGACCTTCCGGTGTTTACACTGCGGGTTCAGACATGGCGGCCTCCAGGCACCAAAACACGCGACTGCTAACTTTACTGCTGTTTCAATGCTTTTCTTGAAGTATTCCAGGGAAGTACTTAATACAAACTTTCCTGCATTAACGTTGGTTCGTTCTACAAAGTTATGTAGAAATCAAAGCAATCAGAGTTCCTCTGAGTTACTTATTTCCATCTCAAAATGACGCCATATCGAAGCCTTTTGCTGAGCGCTCTTTTAGTTTTACAATTCATTGGGCTAGTTTTATTCCTGAAGGGATTCTTTCCGATCAAGGAGGCTATACCTGGTTCAGCCTCTCTACATGACTTACCCGCGGAGCCAGGGCTACAGGGACCAGGGAAGCCACTTCGCCGTGTTTTGGATAGACTTTTTATTGTACTGATAGACGCCCTAAGGGCCGATTTTGTCCTGCCAGGGGACAACAGAATGCCGTACGTGACACAGCTTATCAGAGGCAATGAAACAATGAGGTGTGTTTGTGTGTGAATTTGATCTGAAAAAAGTCACAGAATTTTGTGATTTCGAGCCTTTTTTCTTCTCTTTTTTTCCAGTTTTCTTGCCAAGGCACTTCCGCCAACTGTGACAATGCCAAGAATTAAGGTAAACACAGATCTTCGGAGCGACTGCTGAATACCCCCTGATTTGCATCTCTCTGAAGTTCTTATAGAACAAGGTGACATAAAACAAAAGATCTATTCATATTCAAATCAGCGGGAGGGTATTCTGCAGTCTAGCCAGATCTTATGTGATTAAATTAGGGTTGTAACTAGAAAAGTTGAATGTCCAGGGGGAGGTGGGAAAAAAATCTAATTTGCAGGTGTTGGGAAAATCTGGAATAGACGAAGAGGGGATTAGGGTAATGCCCCCTTCCCCACTATTGACATGCCCCTGTATAGATTCCGTTGCAGCCCAGTTCTAATGAAGCATTTCTAAGCCACCCTTTGCTAGCAACATATATAGACAAAATGATAATGAAATGCACCCTTTGTTCATTGTTTGTTGGATGGCATCTGTGACCCTTAACCTTCCTTGTGATTTATTTACCACAGGCACTTGTGACAGGCAGCATCCCAGGTTTTGCAGACTTCCTGCTAAATTCTGTGTCAAGTGCACTCCAAGAAGATAATTTATTGGATCAGCTAAAAGCTACAGGAAAGCAAATTGTCTTTTTTGGTGATGATACTTGGATGAAGCTATTTCCTGACCAATTTTTGAGAAGTGATGGGACCACTTCATTCTTTGTTACAGATTACACAGAGGTAAGGACAGCTGTCAGTATCAAACATTATAGGGAAAGTGTCCACACTAATGCATTTTGAAAACCTTATTGTTCACCCTAAAACAAAATAAATGTTTCATTCCTATGATCCCATTTCCTTTTGCTGCTGTTTGCTCATGGCATTGTTCATAGCAATATTGATGTTTATTTGGTTTATTCTGGCTCTGTGATATTGATTTACACAGGAGTTTTTAGTTTAAAAATTACTAGAAAATGGTTTAAGATTCTTTTTTTTATAATTTTATCCAGGTCATCTCTCTATCTCTCTCCATGGTGAAAACTTGACAATTATCATTTTCCTTAGGTGGATAACAATGTAACAAGGCACCTTGACAAGGAGCTACACTGTCCTGACTGGGACATAATGATACTGCATTACCTAGGCCTGGATCATATTGGTCACCTAGGGGGGCCCACAAGCCCTCTGATACAACCAAAGCTTAAAGAGATGGATGAAATCATCAGGGACATCCACAGGAGTCTTATCCAATGGGACAGAGACAGAGGGACTCATTCTGCTATGGTAATCTGTGGGGACCATGGGATGAGTGACTCTGGTAGTCACGGAGGAGCCTCATACCCTGAAATGGCTACTCCACTTGTGTTTATAAGCTCTCATTTCCAGGGAGGAAAAGGTTAGTATATTATTGTATCATCAGATATTGTGTTAGTTAGTAGATATACAAGCAGAAGCTTCTCCTACAAGGAGGCTAGTGCCCTGAATGAGAGAAGTCATTAGAATAAAATAGAGAAACAAAATAGAGGCTTTGACTAATGGTTACAGTAGCTAACGTCTGAGTGTTAGAAACAAAATTTTCCAATTTAGATGTGAAGTTACAGACTTGGCAACCTAGTTGGAAACACAGGAACCAACTTTGCAATGTGACGTGAAAAAGCATTTCTGAAAACAACTGTAAAACTTACTGAATGTTAATTATTTAGCCTACGTGGGCATGGTGATTAGAGCTGGTGTTTTAGGCAAGTCTGCTCTGTGCTGTGCTCTCCAAAAGAGGGGGAGCAGATAGTAGAGATAAGAAAAGAGATTGAGATATGGTGCTTTTTGCAGGTATTGGATATGCAGAGCTTCAGGTTGATCAAATTGATTTAGTATCATCTTTGTCTTTGCTTCTTGGGGCAGCTATTCCTCAAAACAGGTAGGAATCCCAGTGTGTTGTGGTACCTATGCACATCTAACATTATGTTAGAGTTAATTACCGAGATTCGAGGCAATAACCCCAATACATCCCAAGGGCCGTAGGCCCGAGGGATGTATTGGGGTTATTGCCGAGAATCGAGGTAATTAACGGACTTAGTTTACAGTTGACAAGGTTTTCAGAAAACAGGGACAAATGAAATGCATTCTTCTCGTTGAATTTAACAGTTTTGAAAAGGAGTACAGTTTACAATTGAAAAAGATAGCGGATTCCAATAGGAACTATTGTTAGTTATTTAGCTGCTTTCATAGAAGTGGGTTCCCCAGAGAAACTTACTGCAATTAATTTTTACTATGCACAATAAAGTTGTGATGCTGAAGAAAATGAATGACAACTTTTATTCAACTATGATTGACAAAGGTTTCCAAACACGAATTACGTCTTTTGTTTTCGTACAACAGCCAGTCCAATCAATCAAGCGGCCTTTTGTAAAAGCGCAACTCATTAAAGCGCTGTTATTTTGGTCGGTACGTAGCTGCTTAAAGCTCCTCTCTGGTTGGATAATACAACAATACCCTACACCTCAACACAAAGAACGAGGATAATAGACTACAGACAAAAGAACTCCTTTGTAGAACGAAAATAATAGAGACAAAAGCAACTACGTCCTTATTGGTTATTTTCATTTGTACCACGCTCTGACAGCTAGGCTACTACAGCTTAATTTGCACAACGTTGTGTCTAGCAAAACGGATGGAACTGATTCAAGATGGAGAAACTGAAGGCAAGTTTCAGGTATTTTGCGCTCGTTGGTTGCTCTCTACGATTAGATATGCAATTAACCTGGGCATGATTTTATCTGTATTTTCAGGTTTACGTCTTAAACACACTCTATGGGCAATGAGACCAAGCAAGTAGACTGGACAAATGCTTCTCAATATGGTTCAAGTGAAGGCGTTCTCGGAAATCGTGTTTTGTGGCGTTCAACGGGATTCGCATAAAGGATATTTAGGAGCAAATATTGGCTATAGACAGACAGTCAGCATAGATGCATAAACTGAGATTATTGGATGTTTTTTTCTCGGGGTAAGTGTATGGATTTGAATTCACTAGTTAAATGTTTGGGTTGATAATTGAATTAGTCATTGTGAAAGGGGCACTGTCATGGTCTATCATGAATTTGGTCTAACTTGGGGTCATTTTAAATAGCTTAAATGCAGTCAAACTCCCTACAAATCAACAAAATAATGGTCTACGTTTTTTACCTAACCTTTCAGCTGCTAGATCAATACAAATTTGGAGTATTTTCGTGTATAATCGAGGGGATGGAATTGGATTGCTAATTGGCATTTTTGATTTTCGAACAGGCTGTGAACAAGATTCTTTTTCTTTTTAAGACTAATTTGAAACAGAATATAGGTTCGGAGTTGTTTCTGTAGAACACTTGTCTTATTTTAAAACATTTTGATGAAACAAACGTGACAGTGCCCTTGAAGTCTTGGTAAAAATGGCTTATTGTGTGGTTCCAGAAATTATCCATAGGAAGGATAATAGGAAAGGATATATTTTCCATACAAATACTGTATTTTTCTTCGGGAATTCCAGAGAGGTGGGGGGGTCACTTTTCAACACTCTTCAGGGGGGGGGGGGGGATATTTTCTGGAACCACACATTATTGATTTACAGGTAAATATATTGCTCATTATGGATTAATAGGTAAATAACTAGATATTTACCTATGAATCCATAATAAGCCATTTATTTACCTATTAATCCATAATGAGCAATATATTTACCTAGAAATTCAATTCAATTCTATTGATCAACCCCAACCTTTCCCTGGAGAATTCAAATCCCTCCCCGACTTTTAGTTTGTTGAGAGCCATTATCCGAGTTAATTCCCTACGAATAACAATGGAAACCGCGTCAACTGTAAACTAAGTGTTATTATTTGAACCACCCATACTTTATAGTGACCATATTTTTATCTCTTTTTATTTCCAAAGTATTGGTTCCCTTATACCAGATCTGTTGCACTTCCACACACCAAGAGAAAGGCTAAGGGCATTTCAGATTAATGTTCACCAACTTTTAAGAGTCTTCACTGCAAATGGACATTCACCAGATGAGATATGGGAGCTCAAACAAGCTACTCAACTGCACCAGAATTGGCTTGCATCTCTGGAATCTGGTGACCAGGAAAATATGTCCCTTGAGATTTCTGCAAAACAGATCTTAAAACATTATGCTAAAGCTCTTAAAAAGATGAGTAACAAATTAGCAGGATCATTGTCTTGCTACGACCTGCATGCCATGGTGACTGGTATTATCATTCTATTGCAAGTTATGTGTTGGATTCTATACATGTGTTCACAGTCTGGAGATGCTGGTTATGCTATGGAAGGTTTATCTATATCCCCAACTCTATGTTTCACCTTTGGTATGGGTTTGCTGGCTGTCACCACCATTCACCTGACTGTGTGTTCCAGTACTTCTTTGTCAGGTATGTGGTATTTTGAGCTGTATCCTTGCTTAGTGCATTTTGTCTAAAGGCACGCAAAGGCACACCCTGCCACAAGTCTTTCTGCCATTACTTGCAATGTTTTTGTTATCTTAATGACTTTTACAAAATATTGTAACAAGTTTTACGTATTTCAGCACTTATCCATGCTTGGTGAGCCATTATATTAGTGTGGCTACCAATATCACTGGACCCTTGACCATCCATTACAGTGTATATTTATTGAAAACACCATTCTCTCTTTTCATTCCATCCCTATCAATCACCTCCTTTTATGGGTAGCAGAATCGGGGGGATTGGGAGTCACTGCTCCTCCCCCCAATACTTTTTATTGATGGTTACCAAAATAAATAAGCAAATAACCTGATATTTTCCAAATAAATATTATCTTTACAGGGCCCAATATTGCGACCATATGGTCGCCAATGGTGACTAAATTTGGGGGACCGGTGACATCCACACTTACGTGGCAACTAAATATTGCTTTCTGGTGACTAATTTTTTTTGAATTGGTCGCCAATGGCACCTAGCAAAAAAAGTTAATGTCAGACCCTGCCTTAGTAGGGGCGCTGGACCTTTTTACCATTTTTCACAGGCAAGACTTAGCCAACATCTTGTAATTGTGCACCAAATTTTGATGCATTTCTGGCTGTGTCAAGCCCTAAAATTTCAACATTTTCCTTGGGGTAGCATGTCCCTAACCTTAAAACCTTGTGTTTTCTCTGAGAGTGCCCAACATAATTTTGCTTTTGCCACCCTTACCATTTCCGCTGTTTTAATTGCCCCTACCCTCTCTTCTCTACTTTTTGCAGGAACATGTGGCAGTGACACTCTCTGCTCTGTCTCCACAACAGCTCTTCTATTCAGCAGCCCACTACTTCTCTTATCAACTGCCTCACTTGGTTCCATTATCTATGCTGCCTCACAGATAACATCCAGTCTTCTTAACACCATCTGTACTCAGACTCAAGTTATCCTTGCAAGTTCGACCCGAAAAATCCTGGTACTGGGAACTGTGGCTCATGTCTTTAGCTTGCTCTCAAGTAGCTTTGTTGAAGAAGAGCACCAAACTTGGTATTTTCTAACAATTTCCTATTTCATCTGGAGTATTTATAGCACATACAGAGATGCATTTGGGGAGCAAGGAAGTGTACACATGCAAAAGGAAGACATTCGCATGGAAAAGCTCTCCGATGAGAAAGAAACGTTTTATGAAAAGGGTGCAAACTGCTATAATTTGATACCATTAGATCACAAAACAAATAAAAAAGTAAACAATGTCTATGATAAAGAAATATTATCAGTTCCCAAGACAAGCCTAGACTTCCCCATTCGAAATTGTTCCCAAGGCCACATAATGGTCATTACTGTTTCAGCTCTATTTGCTGCTTCCATTCGCATATCTAGGAATCTAAACCAGACCGGTATCAAATGGGCTGACCAGCCAGACATTGGCGACTTTCTGGTCAAACCGGAAAGTAAACCAGTTTTATCATTGTTAACAGTAGTATCAATGGTACTTATGGTAATGTTGAATTCTTGGGCAAGAGACTTCATCAGTTTACTGTTGTTTGCATCAGGATTAGGAAGTGTCTACTTATACAGAACTACAACAGGAACTGTGGTGCTACCATGGTTACAACAAAAGTCCAACACTGATGGTCTTATTGAAGCAAGGGCAGCCTTTGTATGCTCAGCGGCCCTAGTGCTATGGTCTGTCATGAAGATTTACAGAGCATTGGTATATAAATCAGAAAACAGCGAAAATGGGCAGTATGCACTTTATAGAGATAAGCTTGTGGATGGTTTACAGACGTTTCTTTTGGGAATGATTGTCGTTGAGGCACTTTTACTGAGAATCCACAATATCGCTTTGTTGTTGGTGTTCTTGCTTCAGGAGAAGTTTGTTGCAAGACACTGTATTGTGAGGTAAGTTCACATCGGTAAGAGTGCGTGCTTGTGTTGTGTTGACTGGTTAGAGCAGATTTCGTATGACTGTGAAAACATCATGGTGCATAGACAAAAACATCATGGTGCACAGGCAGGCAGGCAGGCAGGCAGGCAGGCAGGCAGGCAGGCAGGCAGGCAGGCAGGCAGGCAGGCAGGCAGGCAGGCAGGCAGGCAGGCAGGCAGGCAGGCAGGCAGGCAGGCAGGCAGGCAGGCAGGCAGGCAGGCAGGCAGGCAGGCAGGCAGGCAGGCAGGCAGGCAGGCAGGCAGGCAGGCAGGCAGGCAGGCAGGCAGGCAGGCAGGCAGGCAGGCAGGCAGGCAGGCAGGCAGGCAGGCAGGCAGGCAGGCAGGCAGGCAGGCAGGCAGGCAGGCAGGCAGGCAGGCAGGCAGGCAGGCAGGCAGGCAGGCAGGCAGGCAGGCAGGCAGGCAGGCAGGCAGGCAGGCAGGCAGGCAGGCAGGCAGGCAGGCAGGCAGGCAGGCAGGCAGGCAGGCAGCAGGCAGGCAGGCAGGCAGGCAGGCAGGCAGGCAGGCAGGCAGGCAGGCAGGCAGGCAGGCAGGCAGGCAGGCAGGCAGGCAGGCAGGCAGGCAGGCAGGCAGGCAGGCAGGCAGGCAGGCAGGCAGGCAGGCAGGCAGGCAGGCAGGCAGGCAGGCAGGCAGGCAGGCAGGCAGGCAGGCAGGCAGGCAGCAGGCAGGCAGGCAGGCAGGCAGGCAGGCAGGCAGGCAGGCAGGCAGGCAGGCAGGCAGGCAGGCAGGCAGGCAGGCAGGCAGGCAGGCAGGCAGGCAGGCAGGCAGGCAGGCAGGCAGGCAGGCAGGCAGGCAGGCAGGCAGGCAGGCAGGCAGGCAGGCAGGCAGGCAGGCAGGCAGGCAGGCAGGCAGGCAGGCAGGCAGGCAGGCAGGCAGGCAGGCAGGCAGGCAGGCAGGCAGGCAGGCAGGCAGGCAGGCAGGCAGGCAGGCAGGCAGGCAGGCAGGCAGGCAGGCAGGCAGGCAGGCAGGCAGGCAGGCAGGCAGGCAGGCAGGCAGGCAGGCAGGCAGGCAGGCAGGCAGGCAGGCAGGCAGGCAGGCAGGCAGGCAGGCAGGCAGGCAGGCAGGCAGGCAGGCAGGCAGGCAGGCAGGCAGGCAGGCAGGCGGATCAGGCGGATCAGGCGGATCAGGCGGATCAGGCGGATCAGGCGGATCAGGCGGATCAGGCGGATCAGGCGGATCAGGCGGATCAGGCGGATCAGGCGGATCAGGCGGATCAGGCGGATCAGGCGGATCAGGCGGATCAGGCGGATCAGGCGGATCAGGCGGATCAGGCGGATCAGGCGGATCAGGCGGATCAGGCGGATCAGGCGGATCAGGCGGATCAGGCGGATCAGGCGGATCAGGCGGATCAGGCGGATCAGGCGGATCAGGCGGATCAGGCGGATCAGGCGGATCAGGCGGATCAGGCGGATCAGGCGGATCAGGCGGATCAGGCGGATCAGGCGGATCAGGCGGATCAGGCGGATCAGGCGGATCAGGCGGATCAGGCGGATCAGGCGGATCAGGCGGATCAGGCGGATCAGGCGGATCAGGCGGATCAGGCGGATCAGGCGGATCAGGCGGATCAGGCGGATCAGGCGGATCAGGCGGATCAGGCGGATCAGGCGGATCAGGCGGATCAGGCGGATCAGGCGGATCAGGCGGATCAGGCGGATCAGGCGGATCAGGCGGATCAGGCTGTCCGTCTTTCAGAAACATGAAATTGATTTTCCCTTTCTAGAGAATCAACAAACACATTTGTTAGGAAGCCCGCGTGATAAATCAGTTACTTTAAATTTATATATATCTCCGTCGGCGAACAAAACCTTACGAAGAAGGGAAAAGTTAAACTTCCGTTGTCGGCTGCCGGTTGTCGTCTGTCGTTCAGAAAACGCCTCTTTTAAAGCGTTTACTAATTCGGTGCAACGACTGCAAAGTTACCCCACCTTTGAACAAACGCATTTTTGTCAATCAGTAGCACGTTGACCTTCTACCAACTTACTTTTTCTTTTTCTGTTTGTAGCTCAAACTGCAATTGGTCCATAGTCCTTCTATATTATTGGCTCGGCCAGGCTATGCATTTCGCGTTAGGGAATTCCAATAGTTTATCGACAGTGGACGTTGCCGCTGGTTATATAGGCATGCGTGGACATGACGCAGTAGTTGTTATGCTACTCATGTCCCTAGTAACCTACTGTGGTCCCTTGTTATGGCTCATAGCACTTCTCAAGCAAGTTGTGGATGTTCTTCTACCTTACCCAGGTATTAGTTAAAAGATGCCCCTCCTCAAACAGGGGCGTAGCCAGCACTAGAGAGGGGGGGGGGGTTCAAAATTCAAAAAATAAAAAACTCCACATAGATCTCAGGGAAAAAACTAGCGTTTGAAGAAATTTGCTACATTTTATTGGAGCTTTTATTTGTTGTCTATTAAATATTTAAAATTTTAGTAGTAAGTCGTCGGTCCAGAACAGAGGCGAGGGGGGGGGGGGGGGGGGGGGGGGGTCTGCTGCGGAAGAGGGGGGCTCCGGAACCCCTGGCTACGCCCTGTCAAAGCTTACAAAAATATATTTGGAATGGCTTATTTGCTATGACAACTCCGGGAGATTCACTTTCCATTCCTACAAGCAATGGGTGGTGTTTTTGAATCTATAGCCTCGTCTTCATAGTGTGCTAAGCATTGAAATGAACTTTGGAGAGGGATTTGAATATAGTACAATTTTGTCGTATGTTGAGCGACATAATGCGTACAAGGTTTTCACATGGCGTTTCCATTGTTTTGAGTTTGATTCTCCGTATTTGTCATTACCAATCTCCAGTACACGTGATATTTTCATCTTTTCGAATCTTTGCTTTTTTCAGTTTACAAAGAAACATTTACCAAGCCTGTCTGACCTACACTCTGCCCCAGTCCTTGCTCTTGTTGGTCTACTGTACACTGGTATACGGCCAGCGGTATCATCTGTTTGTATGGAGTGTGTTTTCACCCAAATTGCTGTATGAGACCATACGGGTTCTTGTGGGGCTGATTGGTACAATCTTGATCTTAATCTTTGGATTTGTCGTTAGTAGTGGAAAGACCTTCTACGGAGGAAAAGACTTGTAAGACTTTCACGTTCATCAACAAGCGAACACTCCTCATCAGCACTGAGCTGTTTACGGTCTCATAAAGATCGGAAGGGAGGGGCACATTTCCGGAGGGGGTACACCCTCATTATTGAAAACGTGGTGTAGGATGCAGTGAGTATTCTAAAGTTCATGCATTCCTTATAAAAGTCAAACAGGAAGAGGGGAGCACCGGCGCAACCTCAATTGAAGGACTGGTTTCCGTATATGCTTTTCTTAGATTTATTTTACAAAGTTGTGTTAGACATAGAATATTTATAAAATGACTGTAAATGATTTAACCAAGCAAAAAATAAACCTTATACAGTATTAATGAATTTGAATTAAAGGTGCAAAAATTAATTACAATCACCGTTTTTCTTTTGTGGATCTTCAGTGTTAATACTGTGGAACCCCGTTATAACGAGATAAAGTAAAATCTGTGGAGTAGAACCCAATATAATCGATATAATCACAGGGAATTTCTGCAGAAATTTCCCATGGCATAAGAATGGAAAGTGTTCAGAATTGACAGGTATAATTTGTCATATACCGCCATGCAATTTTAATGCCCCTTGGCATATGTTATATCCATACTAAGTTACCTGTCGTGTGTACTTATTGGATGAGTTTCTCGTAAGCTGTAGACCCTCTAAAGTGCGAAATATTTACTTAATAAATATCCACCTGGGGCGCTTCCCCTGTGGCAACTGGCGCATGCGCAGACGTTATTTGACCTGCCTTACATAAAATCTTATGTTTTTTTTGTATCAAGGTTCGTGGTGCGGATTTCAAAGTATGCATACTTTATTCTCAAACTGCTATGAAACGTTTCGCCTTTTTTGACTTTAAACTACTAGCCTGTGAAATCAGTCACCTCACTTGTTAAAAACTATCGAACGCCCGAAAGAGGCGTCTGCAACACGATCCAAAAATGTCCATACTGATGACGTCGTTCGCGCAGAAACCGGACGAGATCGCTTCTGGTCTTGGAAGAGCTCCTCCATGAAATACATTACTAATAATATTTCGCAATGGACTGCTTGCATGTTCGTGTCTCGGGATTTTTGGATGAATCATGTCATCAATTCTTGGACATTTTTCGATCAAATCTTGTTCCATCACATCTTGGCAGTGACCCCAGAGTTTAATTGACTCTCCATATCGTACTCATGGCCGCTGGTCACGTGTTTGATCACGTGGTCTTCACAGCAAGTACAGGAACCTCGCTCAAATAACCGGAGGGGCTTGAAAGTCTGTGATATACCAAAAATCACGAATTATTCACAACTAATAATGTTAAAGGGGCTTTGTCACGGTTACTAATGAATTTGTAAATATATAGCTCTAAATTTGTATGTAATCATCTCCAAATCACTTATATCACTTGGTATTAGCCTCATAGCCAATGTAGGCAAGTTTTAGCGGCAAGAATACCGATTTACAGGCAAATTTGATTTAAATTCAAACTTGAAAATTTGCCATCCTGACATGATTTCAAAACGCATTGTTGCAATCCATTTCATCCGCTCTGTAATGAAGCCTACAATCATGATCGATTTCGTAGTTAAAGGGCTATTTAACAAACCTAGACACTAGTCATTTTGGGCTATCCATCAGTTATTTGTATATTTTTTTACATCACCACTCCTTCAACACTTCGTACCCACATAAACTCAGGATGTTCATCAGAAATAGCCTGCTAGCAGGGTTGGAGGCTGTTTTTATCGGCGAAACCCCGGAGTTCGTAGTCGCGAGCGCCATCTTGGATGCGATGGAGGCTGTTTTTATCACTCTGCCAAAAAAAACCAAGATGGCGCTCGCGACTACGAACTCCGGGGTTTCGCGATAAAAACAGCCTCCAACGCCTGCTAGCAGGCTAGATCAGAAATGGTGTATTTACTTTGCGTTTTATATTTACTTTGCGTTTGGTTTTTCACGGTCATTTGAAATCGGCTCTATATGAAAACAAGGTCTCCTAACCCATACTCACAATAAAGATAGCCACAATTGTACCGATTACCAGCCCTGTCAGCACGTCCCCCCAGTGGTGCCTATTATCGAATATCCTTGACAGAGCACATAACACACCCAGAACGATAGCGGTGACCTGGAGGAAGGGCTTGAAGAGTACTGTCTTCTTGGTTGGGATTGCAGCCTCTAGATAGATCTACAGATATAGAAGTGTCTTAAATTCTTCGCGATGAGCCTAAAACAGCCTAAAAGAGACTCCAGCTAAGAGGCGTCTGAGCGCTCAAGCCAAACATTCCATACTGATGACGTATTTTGACCCAGTTTGGTCAAAAGTATTACGTAGCCAATTTAACTATTTGATATTAAATTTTTATAGCAAACGAAGTATATTATAGTAAGGAATTCAAATAAGACGAAAAAATATGCAAC
Organism: Scolanthus callimorphus; assembly: GCA_033964015.1. NCBI lineage: Eukaryota > Metazoa > Cnidaria > Anthozoa > Actiniaria > Edwardsiidae > Scolanthus > Scolanthus callimorphus. The sequence goes on from JAWWUD010000223.1 coordinate 67,872, forward strand.
AAAGAGAAATTGGCCACTTATTTTTTGGTCAAAATACGTCATCATTATGGAATGTCTGGCTTGAATGCTTATCCGATTGAAGAGTACCTAAAATTCAGTGACTACAGTCAACTTACAGCTAAGAACACCATACTGTATGCCGCAAATGATGAGTGACCTGACGGAAATGAAAGTCTACAAAGAAGACGAAAGTACAAATTAGTACAACACTGTGCTTAGTCAGAAAGCGTTTGAATATGAACTAATTCAGAAACCAGAGACTATAAGTTTTGACTAAACTAACACCGCGGTCCCCAAAAACAAGTGTTGGCTGTCATTATTTGAAAAATTGTTAATGTATTAACATTTGTCCACAAGTGTGTGCATGGGAGGCAAAGCGCGACCCCTTCCTTGTCCGGGCCTCAATTATATTTCATTAAATCAGATGTGTCAAGAAAAATTTCATATAGCTGTGCAAGAATCCTGCTGATAAACCAATCCGAAAATGCTTACACACGGCAAGGTAGACTCACGGCACGAAACGCGCAGTAACAGGAGCAGATTTCGTAGGCGAAAAAACAAGGTTGATCGGTCATGGCACGACCGTCGTGAACATTAGCCAATCACATCGCGCGAAATGACTGATCAACCAATCAAAACGGTGCATGCAATGCTGTTACGGCGGCAGACGGTAGAAAACGCGCTGTGACTTCTTTACAGTCATACGAAATCTGCTCTGGCCGGTTAGCCTTGTAGCAAGTGTTCCCGTTGAGTGTTAAAGGCCCGTTTACACTTGCAATTTTTGCTGCAATTTTTGTCATGCGAGTCGCGGTGATTTTTCTTGCACGTACATGTAAACTCAAAATCACATGTAAACTTTTTCAACTTTTCCGGGTTTCTCTGCCCTAAAACTCTATGCAGCTACTCTGGCGTGAACTTACCCAAGGCTTGTCACATTATAGGCTACAAATTATAGTCGTCGTGGGTGTTTCAGCCCGTTTCGAATTAGTGTCTACAATTTAATTTTATTAGGGAATATTAAATTACTAGCATAAAATAACGTCTCGCGGTGCCCGTTTTACCTCGCCTCACGGATCTCCTTGCTGTTTCCGGTACACACATCATAGTTTATGAACTTTCCCTTCGTGCAGTTGAATTTAGCAGGGTCAGGTTTACACGCGTCCAAGAAATACGGACGATGGCGCCCGATCACCAGCTTGCCGATATCAGTAAAGAGGTTTGTGACGAGGCAACCAAAGATGAACATAATTACTATGAAAAGCAACCTGAAAACGAACAGCGCCGGGTAGGTCACGAGTGCGGAAAGAGTACAGGAACAGACTTCAGAATCTCAGTCCCATCTCCCTTTTGTTTTGCCCCATTTTCGCCTTCTTTCACAGGGAATTTTGGCAGAAAGCTGAGTGTTCGGAATAGACGCTTTTCCAAAATGGCCGCCGAAAATTCAAATCGATTTTTGTTAAAAACATTTGTAAAAATGAACACCAGCACTAGAACACCCATCATCACTTTAGTAAAACTTCAGAATTTCGCTGCATTATATACAATATCTTCCAAGAAAACGTTGAAAGGAACGTTGAAAATTTGAAAAAAATAGACGTTTGTATGACTGGGGTATAATATCTGTAAAATTTTCAATTTTCAGGCTCTTCTTTCTCAGCCGATATTGGGAATAACAAAAAAGTTTAAAGTATTACTAATGTGAGGATACTCTTTCTTGTGCCAGTATTTAATTTTCAGTCAGTTAAATTTAAGACATTGAATTTGCGGCGGCCATTTTGGAAAAGGGTCATTCACAAGGATAGACATGGGAAATCCAAACACTTCCGATTCTTCTACCATGGGAAATTCAGCTTCTCCCATGGATGTGTTTCTGAAGAAGCTCTCTGCGTTCGATTACCAGATTACAAAGTTGTGTTTAAGCAGGTTATATTTCTCCTTGTTTCCCATTTGTGCCCGCTCTCCCGATTTCAAAGTCATTTCTCCCCTCCCCGGAGTATGATTTGTATTCATTTTCTCCCTCCTCCCACATCCGTTCTCTCCATAAGTAGACTTATTTTACCACAGCGAAAACACTCAAACAGAGATAGTTACAATGACATTAAAAATATACACTGAACGGTACTGTTTTACTTTTCCGGGGGAGAGCTGGGTCTAGAAAGCATGATTCTCGAGACCCTTCTTGAATTTTATCAGTTATTTCAATATAAGATGGAGCTAAGACATGTAATGCTTTGAATATGGCCCAGCCCGCTCGATACAAGGAAGGCGTTACCACAGATTTTTACGCCTCGATGTATGCATAATAACAGAAAGCGTACCTCTGTTGCCATGGTTTCATCGTCAGCTTCCCACAGGCTATGTTCCTTCCATCCCTGAATGGCCCTCTTGGCTTGAAGGTGAACAGAAATTCCCTCGCCAACTCTCGATAATAATCTTATCAATCACACACAGGAGGAAATATTGCATTAATCAGCTGTTAATTGCTCCTATCCGTAATCCGATCGACACATAGTCGCAATAACACGCTATGTGGCTAACCACCGTGGAAGACGTGTGTTGTCATTGTACTGAAAGAATACGACTTTCTTCTTCGCACGTCATTTGAAACAGTTTCTATTTTCACTAGATTTTTATTTATTACTCGAAATAGTAAAAACGCGTAGTGGTGCGCCTTCGAAGATTCACCCAAAAATGCCAAACTGTTGCTGGTACAGTAGTAGATTATGTTATATGTACTTTTGTACATCTGTTAAAATTCAGTATTCAGTTAGAAGGCAGTAGAAATATTGATATATTAAGCTATGTAATCGGGGCATTATGGCATTCTCGAAAATGTAAGTCTTTGCAAAAGCTCTTCGTCGCTTTATGTAGCTAAAGAGTGCGAGTTTATATGAGATTCAGTTTCATTGAATCAGTTTCTTATAAGATGACAAATAAAACACTAACTACAGAATGGTTTTGGGCGTATTGGTTTCCTCTTGAAAATATCAGTGCATACACTCACCGCGCTAGAACAACACAAACACCAACTGCAAGAGCTGTGTTAGTTGGTACTGTTTCTGGCTTCATGGTCTCTTGATATTTTCATCGTCACAGAAGAAACCTCGCTGCGAAGGTTCCAGATGTAAAGCATACAGTAGCAGGGCTGCAATTGCAACAGCAAGAAAACATGCAGCGTCGAGGCAAAAGTACAGCCACCCAAACGGCTTTTCTCCATCTTCGCGGAGCCCTTGGGTTTGATAAGTCTATCCTTTTTGGTTGACAAGACCCTAGGAAGAGGTATTAGGTGCAGAACGGCAGTCTTATCTTCATCGAAGCATATCAATGCAAATTGCGAGTCACAAAGCTATTTGGTTGGTCGCGCACATAATAAACATTTGTCATATCTTTGAAAGAGGACGCTGTTTGTCAGCGGTTTGAATTGCCATTGAAAGTAATACCTGACAGGTATCTGTTGTTGTATGAAGTACTTAGGGACAACAAAGACATACAAAAAACAGGCTTTCATTGATAAAGGAATGCAGTATCATTAAAAGGTCATTACTGGATCATTAACCAAATGATCGTTTAAACGATTTCACTTTTGTGCTAAGTGCTATTTAATTTCTTCACCCTCAGACATCTAAATCAAGGGCAAAAACAGGTGAAGTGAAAGAAAAACCTATTTTGAAAAAAAAACTTTTCTCATTTCTTCGCGATGCCGATTTGCGCGATGTTTTATTCAGCTACACGAACAGCTAAAACGACATGAAAAAAGACTGACAAAAAGAAACCTCTTCTCGTATAGTAACTATTTGAGAATATTTTACCAAAGCAAGGAAGCCATTTCCATAGGTACCTGAGAAGGGTGTGTGCAATTTAGTTTTATTCGAATAGAATTTACATTGGGAAAATTTCGTTAAAACTCATGGCATATCCCACATGAGGAAAGGTCCGCCCTGTTTGTTGTGTGCCACCATCTTTGGCTAAATTGAAACGAACTACTATGCTTTTGTGAACTACGGGCAGAAAAAAAATAATGATTCCTTACGGCATGTTGTTATTTCTGGGCGGGAAGAGGTCTGAAAATACCTTGAATTTGAAAAGCATGATACAAAAATGCATTATAAATTAAACAAATAACATAAAGTGACTGAAAACGTCCAGCATAGTGTAATCATTCAAAGGAACATAAACTTTGAAAAGTAAAACTACTTTGTTCACTTATGCTTGTAACTATATAATTACTTACGGGGAGGGCTGCCGCCACAATGGGCAATTCCAGAAAATAAAGGTCCCCCCCCCCCCCCCCCACGGGCGGCACTAGTTTTTGACCCCCCCATGCATCCAGAATTTCCAAAATGGTTTACCCCCCCGTGCATATAGAATTCCGGGTAGGTTAAACCCCCCTCCCCTTCAGAAATTTCAACTTTTACCCCCTCCCCTCCGGAATCCAAATAATCACCACCTTGTCTATTATTGCGAGAAAAAGTAAAATTTGCGAGAGGGAAACGTTGCGGAGAAAAAGGCAAAAGTTGCGGGGGTTGTTGCGGGAATTTATTAAATTTGCAAAGTAAAGAAAAACAAAAAGCGCATAATCTTGTTTCAGAATATTAATACAGAGCATGATAGTTTGATTTTGAAGAAAAAAATACCACCGGCATTCACAACATCCACTGAATATGAGCTCTACATTTTTAGCGTGTTTAACTAGTAGCTAACTGGCTATTTTGTAAGATTTGAATTGTAGGGGCAAAGAATCGGATGATATTATCACGGAAAAACTTGAGACTTTCGCCATTCGATCGTGAAATGGGGGAATAGACATTTCAAATGAAGTGTGGAAGCTATTTTACTTGCAACACACATTTTCAAATCGCTTTCTAAAACAATTTTTCCAAATATAAACCAATAGGAAAAACACATTAGAATGAGCTAGACCAAGCTTGGAAAGCCTAGTTGTTACTTCTTGCGGATCTTCGAATATTTGAGGCTTAGGAAAAACCCATATAGAAACTCTAAAAAGGAGTAAAAGAAAAAACATATTATACGTTATTATCAACATGCATATTACATGTACCATTTTTGAGAAACGTTTATTAAACTATACCGTGTTGTTCCGGGATTTCATTAGATATGTTAGTTGCGGCGGGTTTTGGTGAAAGTTGCGCGTCCATGCAAGGCTCAACTTATCCGTATCGCCAACATCCTTTATATTAATTTCAATGTGTGATTGTACAAAGTTGAACCTGCTGCGTGATTGAACTAACAGTCGAAATCAGTAGAAAATTATGGAGATTCTGTCTTAGAAGGGACAAGTACGAACTGACAAGCATTCTCTATCTATCGAATGGCGGCGAAGACTGTTTTCCGCGCGTGAAAAAACGCTATTTTTTCTGAAAAACGCTATTTTAGCAGACTGAAAACACGCGAACTCCTTCAGAAGTTGGGCATCTTCAGACCCCCCTTGTGACAAGAAATCCAGCTTCGAAAACCCCCCTTGCAATCAGAATTCGAGCTCTTAACCCCCCCATCCCTTCGAATTTCCAAATGCCGCCCGTGGGGGGGGGGGGTACCTTTATTTTCTGGAATTGCCCAATCAGCAAAATTATTAGGGGGCTAGTACCATGTGCTCTTCACCACCCCAACCTCCAGGTCCATTGTTATAATGTAAAATTCAAGAGTTTTGGAACATTTGTAAATGCCGCCCGTGGGGGGGGGGGGTACCTTTATTTTCTGGAATTGCCAATCAGCAAAATATTAGGGGGCTAGTACCATGTGCTCTTCACCACCCCAACCTCCAGGTCCCATTGTTATAATGTAAAATTCAAGAGTTTTGGAACATTTGTAAAAGTGAATAGTTTTATGCGTAATAGCACTTCAGTTATGGGAAAATTGATTTTAAATATGACCTCAAATTAATAGCTTTTGAAATGAATATAAAAAATACATCTTTTAGTGGACTTCGTTTTAGATAATTACCGAATATTGGATTGCACTTAATAGCTCTGCATTTCTTGTTAATAGATTCATGCTATCGATTGAGCAAATGATTTGAACTCAAAGGTACTTTCCTCCGCCCATTATGGTATCAATAACAATAGAATTTCGTTTGACCTAAAATTAAGTACTAGAAAAAGCGTGTAAAAGTTAATTAAATTACAGAAAGTGAGTGGCGGGCAATATAAAAGAATGGGCAATGGAAGCCTAGGAAAACAGTTGACACATCATTTGAGATTTTAGAAATAGACTTTAGGACCATATCGAATGAATTTAAAGTCGTATGATGGATTTTTACATTTTTACCTTTCCCAAGACCTTAACCTTAACCAACAAAACCAGTTACATTTTGTCCAACATGATGGATGCTTCTTTTCTTGTACATCAACATTACCAATGTGTTTGAGAAAAACAACATTAGCTCTATTCTAATTATAGTTACTTACTAGAGCTAAGCCACGCCTATATTACGCTTTGGGATGGTCGATTTTGCTTTAAATCACATCAATTAGAACAAATTATGGAAAACGAACTTTCAAATATAGTATCTCTGAAATCTGGAGGAAATTCCTCCTGACCTTGAAACTTTATGCCACAAACAGTTAAGAAAGAATATAAAATTCTTCTACTAAATCATTTCTTTTCTTGTTTTCTTGTAAGCTCCACAGCAAACACCAAATTTTTCTCACTCCGTGTCCCTTTACGGACTTTTTTCTTCTATTCTTAATGTACCTCAAATGTTATCCTAACTTGTCTCAGTGACGGTGACCAGCTTGAAAGCTCACGCTCCTCTGGTCACCATGCACTTCTCAACCTTTTTATTATCCTCCCTATAATCTATTTCATTTTTTTATGTGTGCTATCCTCTCTATCTATGTAAATCGAAAAATTGAACTGGTTGAGAATACTGACAGACACCCAAACAAAATTGTCTACAGGGCAAAGAATTATTATTACATTATTTTGCTAAACCATTTGAGGAGGGAAAGTATAGCAACATCCTGCAAGTAACTAGACTGCTTGCAGCCCCTTCTCGTCGAACTTCCGTAAATCGAGGGAAATGTTTTTTTAACCTGTGGTGCGCTACGATTTGTTTACGGTGTCGAGTTACTCAGGAGAGTAACATCCAACTAGTTCTCCATATCCTCC